>PVKU01008182.1:0-22035 GCA_004027475.1 Anoura caudifer
ACTAATTCTTTTCTCATTTTAATCATCTCAGAATTTGAAAAAAGGTCGAGGAGAGCACTCCAGTAATGCACAGGGCGAGGCTGGCAGGCAGGCTACTGACGTGCGGAGAGTAACTTTCCCTGAACTTTTCTTTCGGGGAAAATCTCTTCAAACGGTTCCTAGATTAAAGCGCGGATGTTCCTTTTTATGGGTTGGATTCTGAATTCTGAAGCTCGCGGGTTGGAAGGAAGCACAGACAATTTTTTTTTTTTTTTAATCCCAGGAACTCAGAGACTCAAAGGTTTGAAAGTCCTGCGCCCACGGAGATTTGCCGACTGAAAGGGCTTTGGCAGAACTGGGCCCCGAGGTGTGGGGACCGCTGTCATCAAGAATAAGAAAATAAAATGGCTCTGCGTGGAGGTCAAGGACCCTCTCTCCACTGAAAGGTTAAAAAAAATTAAGGATGACCTAAAATCTGGGTATGAAAAGCTTCTAGAGAAAGCAGCTCTTTCTTGTCAAAGCGATGATGCCCCTCGACGTGAAGCCAGGCCTCCTCGGAGACTGACTTTAGGGGACTCTTTAAGCTGAAACGCGCCGGTCAGAACCTCCAGCCCTTCCTGACATCTACTGGCTCTTTAGTCTTTGAGGCACTCGGCTGCGGCGTCGTTGCGGGCGCGTTGCGGGGCATCTGGCGGCGTTTCCCACCATAATCACCGAGAGCGGAGGGTCTCCCGGTGGGGGGCCGGGCTGTCCTGCCTGAACTTCTGGTGTATCCGTCGCATGGGAAACTTTCCCCCAACAACCAGGATGTAAGTGAGTCAAAACTGTCAAATTTAATTGATGGGCAGGAAGATTCCCATAGAGAGACGGCAGACACAGGAGAGAAAGTGACAAGCAGGAGAAGAAAGAGAAGGAGGAGGGGGAGGAGAAGGGGGGGAGGAGGAGGAGAGGCACGTTTCACAGTCTTGCTGCACTCGGAGACCTTTCTAACGTCCTATGAAACAATGCCCTGGACCTGTATGATTTTTGCAAAACCAGCCGAGGCGAGGACATTCGTCTCTACGGCAGGATACGTGAGTGGAGTAGCGCTGATGGTCTGTGTGGACTGAAGCCCCACGGGCGACGCCCCAATGCGGGTGTCCTGCGCTAGGGCTGATGTTGGGATTCGCAGTGTTCGTGCCATGGGTGGGGGGGGGGTTGCGTTCTCATTCCCCAGCAAACAGACATCTTTTCCTGTCACGGTTGGAGCTCACGGCACGAAGCAAAGTTGCTTTTTAAAACTTTGTGGGTTTCTTTTGCCCTGGCTGGTGTAGCTCAGTGGATTGAGCTCGGGCCTGCAACCCAAAGGATCGCGGTTCGATTCCCAGTCAGGGCACATGTCTGGGTTGCAGGCCAGTTCCTGGCAGGGGATGCACGAGAGGCAACCACACATTGATATTTCTCTCCCTCTTGCCTTCCCTTCCCCTCTAAAGATAAAATAAATAAAATTTTTTTTAAAAACCCCAACAACTTTGTGCTTTTAAGTTAGGTTGGATGGACAGGGGAGTTGCAGACAATGTGGGCGGTTCCCAAATACCCTTTACCCCGCTTCCCCTGAAGTTAACCTCTTACAAAGTCACCGCACGTGTGTCTGAGTTCAGGACTTAACGTCGGCCCGGTTCCGTGAGCTGAGCGAGGCCAGGATGGCTCACGGGGCCTCGGCCGTCAGCACCACGTGGTCCCGGTGGCAACACAGACACATTCCTCAGTGAGGAAGAACCTGGGAGGGATGGCTCGCCACGGGCCCTGGTCACGTCGCACATGTCCCCAGAGGCAACGGGACAAAGCCTGACCCACTGCTGATCTGGGTCTGGGCGGAACGCCCCGTGACCCCCCCCCACCCGGGGTGGGGAGGCGTGTGAGGGGCCGCTCTGAGGCCGCAGCCCACTAGCCTCCCGGTGTCGCCCGGGAGGCTCTCTGGAGACACTTTGCCACCGCCTGCTGGGCCCCCCTCGGTTGGAGACTTCCTGCCTGGCCCCCTCAGAACACAGCTGCAGACTATAAAACCTATAAACCGGCCCCGCTGAAGCCAAGATTGGGCTGCTTAGCAACGGGCCGCTCCAACTCGCATTGTCACCAACTGCTCCCTTTTGTTTTGGGGTCATCCTTTGTGGTGTGTGGGGGACAAGGACCGTGAGCAACTGGCACCTTCGGCTCGTCTTCCCTTCACTGTCTGCGTGAGGCACTGCTGGTCTGAACGAAAGCCCGGGCTTTCCGCGCGAGCACCTGGCAAGGCCCAGAAATGAGCCCACACGCACAGTCAGCGGCTCTTCGCCACGGGGGCAAAGGCAATTCAGTGGAGAAAGGGGAGGCTTTTTGGCAAATGGTGCTGGACCAACTGCATATCCACATGCCCCCCCCCCAAAAAAAAAAGCTTCAATCCATACCTCACACCATGTTCAGAAATGAACTCATAACGGCTCATAGACATGAATGTAAAATATAAAATTATTAAATTTCTAGAGGAAAGCACAGGAGAAAATCTCTGCGGCCTGCGTTAGGCAAAGGTTTTTCTAGCTACAGTAGCCCGACATAATCCTCGAAGGAAAAGAATTGATAGGCTGGGTGCCACCAACATTAGGAACTTGTGTGCCTCAAAAGACCCTTGTGAGAGAAGAAACTCATGCAGAGGCCGGAGATCACATCCCAAATCACATGTCGGGGGCGGGGGGACATGTATCCAGAGTTAAGAAAGAAATCTCAAAATGTAAGAACAAATCAAAGAGCCTCGTTTTTAAATGGGCACAAGACTTGGACAGGCACACCACCGAAGAAGATAGAGGGATGGTAGGTAAATCTGTGCAAAGAGGCTCAGCATCACTCGTCGCTAGGGAAACGCAGATGGAGACCCCACACCCACAGAACGTCTAGGGTTAAAGGGTGGCCAGACCAAGCACTGGGGAGGATGGAAACGGTGGGGGGGGGGCGGAGGGAGGGGGCGGGTTGGGACCCACCCACCGTTCTTCTGATGGGACCCACCCACCGTTCTTCTGATGTTGTTTCTGCACGTGCGGACGCTGACTAACGTGCAGCTTGTAGATGAACCCTAGGAACTGACTTCCAAAGATACAGACCCCGACCTGCAGGCGTCCCAGCACCTGGAAACTGGCTGACCTCCGACCATGGAGCAAGGATGACGTGAAGCCGGGATGACGGACCCAGATGATGTGCACCGGACCGTTCCTGTCCTATGGGAATGGGCCGTGCTCGTCTGCACGTGGAGACCTTGGCAGCCCCCTCCCTCCTTATAACACCTCTGCCTCCTGTGAGGGGGCAGACAGGCTCTGAGACCTGAGTCCCCCGTCTTCCCAGGAGTTGGGCTCTGAGACCTGAGTCCCCCGTCTTCCCAGGAGTTGGGCTCTGAGACCTGAGTCCCCCGTCTTCCAGGTGGCCGGCACCTGAGGATAAACCACTTTCCTTTGCTGCAGCGCCTGCCTCCCGCGTACTGGCTTTCTCAGTGGTTGGCAGCGGGACCTGCGTTTGGTTACAAGGATGCGACCCAACCGGACCTCCTGCAGCGCCAGTGGGCCTGCGCGATGGCACCGCCACTGGGGACACCAGTGTGGCAGTTTCTTACAAGGTTATCTTTCCGTCACAGCCTGTGACCCAGCCGTCCAGACCTGGGCACTTACCCAGGAGAAAGGCCAGCAGGCACCCACACAACGCCCGGAGCACGGGTGTCCGCCGCAGCTGTGCGGTAACAGCCGGAAGCTGGGAACAAGCCGCCGCCTTTCCAAAGCACAGGAAGGGAGGGACCGCCACGCCGGGGAACACCCGCACCCGGAACACCGCGCAGCAGCGGCCGGCAGTGAGTTATGGACACGCGACAATAGCCTGGCTCCCCAAGTGATGCTGGGGAGTGGATGACGCCAGATGAAAAAGAGCACGTTTCGTGTGTACTGGATGCCAGACAATTCAGACCAAACTATAGCACCAAAAAGCAGATGGGCGCGACGGTGGAGGAGGGGACGGGGGAGGCAACCACGGGGCCGGGGACCCTTTTGATGGTGATGGTGAGTTCACTCTCTCGGTCGCGGGGACGGTTTCGAGAGTGCATAGCTGCCCGTCCGAATTCATCAGATCGCGGCACCTTAGACACGGGCAGCGGTGTTGCATGTGGTTACACCTCGGTAAAGCTGTTCCTAAAAAAATACATGGGCCCACCACAGTTTCTGTTTCTGGTCACTCTCTGGCTCCCGGCGGCCTGCCTGCCTCTCTGAGTCCCCACCCTGAACTCAGGTGACATCCGTAGGTGGGGCCTCCCCGTGGTCACCAGGAGCCCAGTTGTCCTGCACTTCACATAGTGATTTTACTCAATTCTCAGTCCACAGATGGAAGGCCGAGAAATTACGGCCCCGGGGGCAGGGACCAGAACATTTTGAGTAAGAGAAATGTCAAGATGACACATTGCAAGCCAGGACACGGGACATAAATCGTCTGCCTGACATGTGGCCCCTCAGCCTCTCCCGTGCCCACTGGACACCATGGGAACAGACACTGCAAGGACGAGCGCCGGCTGACCGGGCGGCTGCGCCACCTCCGGAGCCGCAGCACCTGGGCGGGCGGTGGGCTGCGGCTGCTGCGCCCCCAAAACTCCGGAAAAGGCCGGGCCCAGTGCGGCTTCCTAGTGGGACTCTGAAGCCCCGCCCGAGGAGCTAGCCATTTATGTCACACTGTGACAATTATTCTGCATAAAATTATCATTAAAAACTCTAATTTTTCAGCCTCCAACCCCACCAGTGGCCTTTTAGCACTCTTCAGCGCGCGTCTGCAGGCCTGATCATCCCGCTCATTAGCTCGGTGTGGCGCCGCCCCCCGCGCTCGCAATCAAGGCTAATTACACTCCCGGGAAGGGCCGAGCTGGGTCCGGGCCGGGGGCGGGGGCCACTGGTCTTGGGGGCGGAAACGGGGGCGGAGGGGCGTGGCCAGCTGGGGAGCATCGCCGAGGCAGGGTCCGGGGACTGGGTGGCGTCAGGGCGCGGGAGGTGTCAGGGGTCCCGTCCGGGCTGCGGCAGGCTCCAGGGTCCCTGGGACGGAGGGGCGTGGCTGGCTCGGGGAGCCGTGGCCCGGCGCGGTTGGGTGGCCGGCCCGCCGCGGCAGCGTCACTTACCCGAGAGAGGCCACGGTGCGGCAGAGGTGCAGAGGCGCCAGGCCCTCGGCGCTGAGCAGGTCGGGGTCCGCGCGGTGCCGCAGCAGCAGCTCTGCGCAGGCCGTGTGGCCCCCCAGGCAGGCCTCATGCAGGGGCCCGCGCCCGCCGGGGCTGGTGTCTGGGTTGGCGCCCCGGCCAAGCAGGTGGCCCACGCAGGCCTCCTGGCCTCGAGCTGCGGCGATGCACAGGGGTGTTGTGAGCTCCCGCTTGTACTCCAGGGTCCAGAGACCTGGGGGTGGGGGATGGGGAGGTAAGGTGAGTAGGGGACACCGGTGTGGGGCGATGTCCACGAGGGCTGGAATAGGGTGAAACCATCTCTTAAAAGCAGGTACTTGGTGGGCATGTAGGGAGATACACAAAGACCCTGAGGCCTGGGACGGAGAAAGAAGAGAGTTGCAGGTGGACACACGGAGGAGGGAGTGGGGTTTGGGGAGCTGGGAGAGAGGGGAAAAACAACTGCAGAGAGGGGCGGAGAGCTGTCAAGGGCAAACCGAAGTGCGGGAAGAGGGGAGACAGGGCTGCCGCAGCCGGGAACGGAGCTCAGGGACGCTGGGAAGGACGCAGAGACAGAGAGAGAGAGAGGGCAGCAAAGAAATAAAGAGATTGGAGAGGCCAAAACGGAGCCAGTGAGAATAGTGGGGGGAGTGTTGTCAAGAAGCAGAGGGCTTTGCCAAATGTGGGGGTGACTGGGACCTCAGGGGCCATTCAAGGCATTAAAAGCTGGCCAAGCGGGGTCGGCAGGGGGAGAACTTCAGTGTGAAATTCACATTTTTTCCAGGCTCTGAACAGGGGGCAGCTCAAGGGAGGAGAGTAAGCTGTCAGCTGCGGATTTTTCTGGAATCCAGCTCTCTCTCATCTGGCCCCAAACAGACCCTTTATCGTTAAGAGGAGAAAGCAACAGACAAAACAGACCGACCCACGGCACGGTCGCCGCTCAAGACGAGCCCGGGGGGAAGTCGAGTCCTCTTGGAAGGGGCCCCGTCAGAAGCGCGCTTTGATGCGTGGGGGCCACATCCAGCCCAGCGCTGGTTTGTTTCTGCGCCTTTTAGGGTTTTGTGTGCGCGCGGGTGTGTGTAGATTGCTTGTTCTTGCAGGATGAATGGAGCAGGTGCCATCCGCTTCCCTCCTCTGAAAACTTTGGGCTTTCAAAAGGCCCGTGGAAGGTTGTTAGCGGGCCGCAGCGCTCGTGGAAACGGGGGGGACGAGGTCCCTGGCGAATACACTTCAAGGGACAGGAATTCACACGGCAGAGCTGCCTTCTGGTAACGATGGAAGAATCGATACGGTGTCTGTAATGAGCTGCCGAGGAGACCCTTTCCACAGACCACCTCCTTCCCGGGACCCACGCTGCGCGGTTTTGAAAGACCGGTCATTATCACGTCCCCGCGGATTCCGGCCTGCCCGCGTCCCCAGGGCCCAGGCTGGGGGCTGTCGCGTGCTCCGTGGGGCGGTGTGGGCGGCCTGCAGTCCCGGCAGCGGGCGATGGTGGCCGGAGGCCCAGGGGACAGGGGCCTGCACGGGTTTGGCCTGCGTTCCCAGGGAGGACGATGCCTGATTTGGAGCCGGGAAGACGGAGCTGGTTCCTGACGGTAACAATGACTTGCATTCCCGCAGGGCCAGCTCCTGGTTCTTGCTTCTACTCATTTTCCTGTGACAGAAGCCTACTTACCGGGGAGGGGGGGCCAAGGAAGGGGGCGCCCCATTCTCTAGGGCATGCTGAGTGCTCAGCCCTACTCACGCCCCCAGCAGGTGGTCCCCAAGCCTTCCCGTGCACTGACGGGGTGGGGCCGTGGTGGGTGCGTAGCTCGGGGCTAGATTAGGGACAGCTTGCTTGTCCGGGCCCTAGGACACAGGTGGCAGACACCAGGCCCACGGGCTGAATCCAGCCCTCCACCTTGTTTTATCCAGCTGAGCACCTTGTTTCTGCCCGGTGGCAGTGCCAAGCTCCTTGTCCCTAGTTAAGGAGTAGTTACATTTATATGGCCCTAAAATTACATTCGGCCCTTTGAAGGCAACTGTGAGGCTGATGTGGCCCCCGGTGAACATGAATTTGACACCCCTGCCCTAGGAGACGGTGCCAAGCGTCCAGCCTTCCAGAGAACCCAGGTTCTGAGACAGTTCTTGGGATCAGAAAGCCTGAACCGGCTTCCTGTAATTCCCACCCCTGCAAGGCAGGGGGGCTTTGCTAAATACGGGGGTGACAAGGGACCCCGGTGCCACCAGGAGGAACACAGATGCAGGCTTCTCCCACGTGGCACGCCCTGCCGAACGCCAGCTCCTCCAGGCCAGCGCTCTCCTCGGGCTCGAGCTGGGCGGGGCCAGCCTTCCATCAGGGATGCTGGGCCAAGGGGCCGGCCACTGCCACCCTGCTTGGTGGCCCCCCACCACCCTGGAGTTGGCCACCAGGAAGTCATCACATGCGGTCATGTGTGCTGCTGGGCCAGCCTTGGGGAAGACCGGTGGCTGGGCAGGGAGGGCAGGAATGCAGCAGCCCTGGGCGTGGCCCCATGGCTGGCCCCATCTTCCCAGCCTGCACGAGGCTGCGGGGCAGTGCCCGCTCTCTGCCGCTCCTTCCCCGTGGACAGGTCATTCTCCCCCATGGGTGCCCCCTAGCTTCCTGTCACAGAGGCGCTCCATAGTGAAACCGCAGCTCCGAGGGGTGGAAAGCTGAAGGAGGGGAAAGGAAGGAGGGATGGGTTCAGGGCATGGGGACGTTCATACGTATTTGAAATTGCAACATTTGAGCATGCAAGTGTTCAGGGCTGGGCGGCATGGCTTAAAAAATAAACATTAATCAAACATTCCAACAGTTGGCACCCTTGATCGGCCTGCCACCGAGCCCTGGGGGAATACATGTGCAGTGCCAGGACCGGGTGAAGGAGGGGACGCCCTTGGCCTTGAGGGGCGGGCACACCTGCCTCTCCGCAGCCCCGGCCAGTCACGGGCGCTGCTGTGACAATGTTGCAGTTTTTGAGGTGCAAGCAGGACTGCGTCGGCGCTTTGGAAGCTGGCCTTCCTCATCCTTTGCCAGAGCTCATGAGTCAGGGACACGGGACACTGACCGTTGGCCCACTGACCACAGAGTCTCAAAGCCTCTCCGTCTGGCAGAGCCGCTGTGGTTCCGACACATGACCCTCCTGGTGAGTGTGTTGCATCTGGGCAAGGCGGGCGAAGTGTGCCCAGGGCAGAGTGCCAGCCAAGAAAGCCGCTGCAGCCGGGGGGCCAGCAAGCCTGTTCCTCCCCGCCCGGTGAGGGGGCAGCTCCCCCACGGGGGTCTTCAGGCAGTAACAGGGTGCCAAGGTGCGTGCGCATGGGGGCCCTCCAGTTCCTTCGCTCCTGCTCCGCATCCTGGGCTCCGCTCCCTTCCGGGAGCACGTGCTGGGAGGTGGCCCTCTGTTGATGCTGGCTGTGGCCCAGCACCCCGCTGTGCACGGATTCGCAGGAGGACCTCACAGAGCCGAACACCAGGGGCCGGCCCCACGCCCTGGAGGGAGGGGTGCTCCTCCTCCATCTCCCAGCACTGGCTGAGAGGCGCCCGGCCAGGGTCGTCGGGAGGGCGCTTCTCACCAACGCCTCGGCCTTTTCCACTGGGGCCTCTCGCATCCTGTCACCTAACACCTGCGCCTTGACACTCCTGCCCACCCGATGCCTGTTGTCGCCCCCTTCACTCACGTGTGTTAGATGCAGCCCCCGTGACAGCGGCCCGCCCACGCGGGGCTCTGCGCTCACAGGAGCGTGAGCAGCTCCGCACAGCGCCAGTCGCGCGGCTTTCAAGGAGCAGGGCTACCTGACAGGCCAAACATGGCCGGGGCGCTCCCCTGCCATTCCACCTCGTCCTTCCTGAGCTCCAGCACCGCGTTGGTGCCCTGGGAGAGCCGGGCCGTGAGGGGGGCCAGACGGCGCAGGTCGCCCGGGAGCAGGGCTGCATGGAGCTCCCGCACCAGGGCCGCGTCTGCCGCGTGAGGCCCTTGGTCCATCCTCCCCAAGATCTGAAGCTTCCCTCTAACCGGCCCCGGCCACCTCTCCATGGCAGTGCCGCTGACCCGGCAGGGTTCTTCAGGAGGGGACAGATGTCTCATGGAGGGTGAGCTATTTCCATTGTCATTACTCCATTGTCGTCCAGCTGGGGCTTGGGGCTGGTGTATTTATAACCGCTGTGGGCTCCAGGGTGGTAACGGTCACTGGATAGGACCAGTGTCACGTGACTGCTGAGACGCCAAAGTGCTCAGCCACCCCCTCACGATCGTGCAGGGGTGTGCAAGGGTGCCCACAGCTCTGAGGCACACAACACAAATAACACAGGAAGGAATAAATCACACAAGCACCAGCTGTTTCGTCTGCTCACAATTGGGAACCTACTTCTGCCCAGGGCTGTGGGGACGTGAACTCCACGTGCAGACGCACCTGCGTGTCTCCGGAGCGGTTCTCTGCACCGGGCAGAGGCCCTGACCTGGGCGGCCCTCCTCTCTCCTGCCTGGAGGGGTGTCTTCCTGCTTTTGCCCCTTCACTTTCTTAGCGGCTGTGACCACGGTGAGTGGGCGTGCGTCCTGAGGGCTGCGTCAGCTCTGAGGACGTGTGAGAGAGGTCCAGCTGGAGGCCACGAGTGACACTCTGCACGACGGTCCCCAGGGGGACGGAGGTCCCACAGCAGGCTAGGGGTTCGCAAGGGCCCGTGCTGGTCTGTGGATTCCAGTTACTGAGAACTGATCCCCAAATGCACATGCCTGGCTGAAGATGAGAAACGCCACAATAAAAAAAATGCTAAGAGCCCCGCATTAATAATTCACTTGCCCCCAGTTTAGCACACGCTTTATTTTGTAGTCTAAAAATTGGTAAGGTCACCTTTTCTTACAAGACAGATAATACACGATTCTTCTATCCTTTTTGTGATTCTTGTTTTTGTCCTACTAGGGAGACGGAAGGGGCCAGTGTCGCTGGGCTACGAGACCCTCTGCCGGGTCCATGTGCGTTACGATAAAAAAGCATGTGACCAGAAGCCGGCGTGGGGCGCAGGCCCAGGAGAGTGACGGGGACTCCAGCGGAGGTGTGAAGGACAGTGGCCACCGCCCATCTGAGCCAGCCTCAGACACGGGGCCCCCGGGACCCTGTTGCCACGTGGTGCTGGAATCAAACAAGCAACAGGGAGACACGGGAAAAGGCTCTCAGCCCGGGAGTAGGGCTCACGGGCAGACTTCTGCACCCTCTCTTTTTCCGAGTCCCTCTCTCTCAAGCTCCGCCAAGTCCGAAGCCGCCGGTGACTTGCCCCTCTTCTCTCTAAGGCCCCGAGGCTGGAGCAGGCGCCCTGTTTCGGGCCCTCTATGACACAGGGGCAAACACAAGGCCCGCGGGCCGAACCGGGCCTTCCACCTCGTTTCTACCCGGCGGCAGCGCCGAGCTCCTTGCCCCTGGTTAAGGAGTAGTTACACGGTCCTAAATTACATCCGGCCCTTTGAAGGGAACCGTGCGGCTGATGTGGCCCCCGGTGACAATGAGTCTGACAGCCCTGCTCCGTCGGGGACAGTAACCTGGCCTCTTCCACTGAGACCTTCTGCAACAAACTGGGTGCCCAGCAGAGTACCCTTGACCTTCCTGAGAAGAGGAAGAGGGCCAAGGGGCTTTAGTGCATTGATAACTTACTAAAGACGTGCTTCCCCTGCTACAGGCCGGACTCACAGGGAGAAATGATTCTGAGCGTGGGGCACCTTACAAAGGGGTCCGCGACCCCCCGATGGTGCCTTGGTCTGCGAGTCCTGTCCCCTCCGCCTGGCCGTGTTTTCCCCTGGCCACCAGGCTGGGCTCTCACTCTCCTTCCACACTCAGCTGAGCCTCCCTTCCGCTCCACGGCTCACCCCGATGTCCGATCTCACACCCCATGCCCTGTCCGTGGTGCCCAGAGCGTGGCTGGCTCCTGCTGGTGACGTGTCCATGCTTCCACTCAACCACGAGCTTCTGCTTCTCGGCGCCACGGGGTCCCGGGTGTCCGGCACCTGGGTCCACATGCAGCAGGGAAGTCCTCACGCAGATGGCCAGATGAACAACTAGACCCATCTCTGAAATGTGCTCGACCTCCTCAGTGGTTCCGCCTCCTGTCCTTTGCCGCCTGCTACCTTCTTCCCTTAGGGAAGGGTCCGTGGTTCAGCCAAGGGCAGGGGCTCCGATGTCAGGGGTGGGGTTTTGCCCAAGATCCGTGGTCTCCCTGCACGGCCCACTCTCCCCACGTGGGAAGGGGCCTCGCCGAGTTTCATAAGGAGGCCTTGCCTACTCTTTGCTCCACAAACGCTCCCTGAAACCTCATTTCACAGGTTTCCGAGTTTACCTCCCTGGTCTCCGCAGCAGCAGCAGTGAGGACAGAATCAGCAACATCAACAGGGACAGCACGGAATTTTCCAGAGGCCTGCTCTGTGCCTGACACGCTGCTGGGCGTGGGGGCCAACGGGGCGGTGCAGAGCGTCCAGGCCATGCCTGCGGGCAGCAGACAGCCTTCACCGCACGTAGGAGGCAGGTGCGGGCGGAAGGTGAGGGGCAGAAACGCCACGGAGGCGGCCTGTAGTTGATGCCCCCTGCGGTGAGGTCCCCTGCCCGTCCCTCCGCTGACCCACTCTGCACGTGCTCCACTCAGTTTGGGGGCAGCACTCGTTCTGCGGGTGCCTCGTGTCTCTGAGGGTCACCCTTCTGCCGTGGGGTCTGCCCCCGACTGTTCGTAGGCGTGTTCCTGAAGGACCGGTCCGTACGCAGCTGCACCTGGCCCAGCCTGAGCTCGTGCTCCACTTCAAACCGCGGGCGTCTTTCGTACCAGGCGTGTTTTGTCGCGGGCTATTTTTAACGGGGGTGGGACGCAGGGCACGGTCCAGAAGCCAGAACCATCCCACCTGCGTTCGTGGCTAAATTTAGCTTTCCCAGCATCGCATTAGTCAGCGGCGCCCTGAGTTTCTGAGCTTGACTTCAGCGGGCAGGGAGGAGAAGTGGGAGAGGCTCGGTTCTTTGCAAAAGCTTTAAAAACAGCGCACGGCAGACAGCGTTGGTCCCACAGGTGGGACACGCGGGCTACCTCAGGAGCGTGGTAAAGGTGTCTTTTTTTTTAAAGCCTCACCTGAGGACATGCTTATTGATTTTGGAGAAAGGGGAAGGAAGGGAGAGAGACTGATGTGAGAAACATCGATTGGTGGTTGCCTCTCTCACATGCCCCAACCTGGAATCGAACCTATGTGCCTTGACTGGGAATCGAACCTGTGACCTTTTGGTTTATGTGTGGAGCGATGCGATGCTCCAACCAACTGAGCCACGATGGTCAGGGAGGTGTCTTTTTTTTTTTTTTTTTTTAGAACAAGCCAAGCTATGTGCATGACTATCGTGTTAAAAAGCAAAACAAAACAAACTGAAAACCACACAACTACCCTGCCCCACAAATACCTAAAAACCAATCCTTTCATTCATCTGTTTGTTCAATAAACGTTCATGGACTGTTACGTTGTAAGGCGTGTTTTTAGGATTCCGGGACAAGAAGTACAATAACCTGCCCCCGAGGAATCCCGCAGGGAGAAACACCGAGCAGGGGACCCCCGAACACGGAGTGCTTTCGTCTTCCTTCCCACCAGCCGAACGATGTCCTTCAGTTTCGGGTGAACCGCACCAGCCCCTCCCCGGCGCTCTCGGTTGGGCTCCTTGCCTGCCGCATACCAATCCTGCCCCCAACACCGAGCTTGGGTCGAGCCATTTCTTCCTCATTTCTATCCTCCGCATCCTCCTGAGCTCAGTCAAAGCTCAGATGCCTAGCCTTCAAGAAGCGACTCAAATCTCATTTTCTCTGCCTACCTCAGTCCGCATAAAAACGCCACTTCTTCCAAGAGTGAATTTCCGTGTGAAGTTGCTGAGCAATCGTTAAAATCTTTGAGAAACTGTGACAAAGCAGAAGAAGGACCAGAAGACCAGAGGTCTCATTTCCAATTAGGAAGAGAACTTGATTCCCCAAAATTTAAATGAAATCCGTCCTGGGCAAGATCCCCGAGTGGGCTATGAAAAAGATACAAAAAGGGGATTATGGAAAGTATTTAGGAAAGGGAGGGACTCTCGGAGCTCTGTGGGTCCCTAGGAACCAGCCCGGGGAGACTGAAAGAACCTTCTTCCGTGGCGTCGTCACTTCATAAATAGGAGACAGGAGGGGGGCATCCGCAGGCACATTTTAGCC
The DNA here is from genome assembly GCA_004027475.1 of Anoura caudifer. NCBI lineage: Eukaryota > Metazoa > Chordata > Mammalia > Chiroptera > Phyllostomidae > Anoura > Anoura caudifer. Next base: position 13,353 of record PVKU01008182.1, read on the forward strand.
TGCAGTGGAAGGTCTCGTGAAAACCCTTTAGACAAGACGGAGAAAGGCTCGCTAAGAAACTCACACTGGAGAACTAACACCCACGGTGCTGTTTCCAACCTTGGCTGTAACACGGAATCACCTGGGGGGGCTTCAGAAGTGCTGGCTCCCCACCCGCCCGCCCCGAGAGAACCTGGTGGGGTGGGTCCGGGTGCAGCCCGAGCCTCGGCACTGTCCGAACGCCCCAGGGGCTTCGGCACACTGCCCGGGTTGTGCAGACTCTGTCTTCAGGCCGATGCCGTGGACAACATGTTATGGATGACCCTACGGAATGGGCGGGAGGGTGGGGATCCCGTTGGGGGTGACAAGGAGCAGGACACGGTCGAGATCCCAAAAGTTCTCAAGAGGCCGGAGCAAGGGGCTGATTCCAGCACTACCCAGCCCAGCGCGAAACCCGAGGCACATGGGAGCCCGGGGTCCTGGTGAATCATGGGGCCAAAGCTGCCACCTGCTGCTGGCGGCTGGCCTGTTTCTGGCACGTGAGGTTTCCTTTTCTTGTTTTTCAGCCCAGAGAGGTTAGCTGGGCTCTGGATGCGTTTAGGTGGCAGAAATGCAGCAAATTATTTGACTTCATTTGAAAACGTTCAAAGCACACCTGTGTACTCACTGGTGTCGGGTTAAGTCCCCTTACTCTCCAGGGCCCTTGGCTTTGGGGAGCCCCATGCTTTGCTTCCTCAAGTCCCCCTTGACCCCTGCGTCTGCTCCAATGGTGCGTGCTCTGCCCTGCCCCATGTGGGGCACGGTTAGCTGGTTTCATTTTTCTTGGTCAGCTTGTCTGCTTTCAAGCCCACTCACAACACCCCCAAGTGAGTCTGGCAACTCCGCTGAAGACATGAGGGGGTCTACCATACTCCGTACGACCCTGTTCCACCTTTGCCATCGCTGCTCGCTCTCTGGTGCAACCACCAAAACCTTCCCCCTCGTGCTGTCGGTGTGGCTCCGCCCCAGCCATGTGGTTCCGCGCATTCTCAGGCCCTGCCAGCTTCCACTTCTACTCCGGGGAGCTGGACAAGGGCCTCCTTCTGAACAAACACAGCACCTGTCTGGAAAGAGGGGGATTCTGGTGAATGTAATTTTCTCTAACTCAGTATGTTTAATGCTTTCAGTTCTTCAGACGCACTCTCAAATCGGTGCGTATTGGAGGGAGGGACCTCCTTTGTTTAGTGGGCCATGCAGCGCACCAAAGAAATGTAATTTCTGTGGCCTTTTGCTGCAGCGCGGGGAGTGAACTTGGAAGACAAAGAGCCAAGCAACACAGGGCAGCCAGCTTTTATCCGGCTGACCGGGTGAACAAGCTAACCCTCTCTAACAAGTAGCCAGGTAGTCCAGTGTGTTTGAATGTGATTTTGTAAAGAATATTTCTGGGACTTAAATTACAAGCATAACATTTTGTCTGTAAGAGACATAAAAACTGGCCCCCCACACCAAGCCTTGGAGTGGAGGTAGCTAATAAGAGCGAGTTTTTTGCTTTTGGATCAAATGAGATGAAGGAGGTAAAATCCACCTAGAGATTTTCCAAACGATCTCATTTTGTTGCTGAGTGGATCCCCACTGCCCTCCAGGAAACACCTGTGTCTCGAACCTGTGGCCTTCAGCAAACGGTCATGTCGAAACGGTAATTATCTTTTTCACGTGCCAGCAAGATCTTTGCGGCCTGCCATGGAACGGGCAAATGATCGTCTTCTCCCCAGAAGCCTCTGAAGACCAGCTCCGGGGTGTCTGCGGAACAGCCCCGCCCAGTCTGAAATGGGGCGGGGCCAGGCTGCTTCTCCACGTGGGTCACTTCCCATGAGTCCCCGCGGTGAGCTGCAGGCTGCGGGCCGTGACCTTGTGTTCCTGGGGAAGGGCGAATGTGGGGGCCTTTCCTAGGCAGGCCACGTGGCAAACGTGCGGCTTCCTTCCGGGGTCAGGTGTCCAAGTGGACGGACAAGCCAGGGCGGGAAGCCATTCGCCCGCGGACATCGGGAGCTTCCGTGCCTCCCTCCAGCGGGCTGACGCATCTCGTTACGCTGGTCAGTCGCGCGGTTCTGTGAATGGCCAGGCACTCCGTCCCATCGGACCCTCAGACTCCCCCACGACGAGCCCCCGGTCTTACCCACCATTTTCCAGGCTCACTCTCCCCATTTAATCTCTGATGGCCGCTCCTCCTTCATCCCTGCTCCCTCCAGCTTTTTTAATTTAGAAAGAAAATAGTGAGCTGGGCAGGTGTGTAAGGCTCCGCTTGTAAGAGCTTCAGGACGCATCCCGCCATTCACCCGCATTCGTTCGAGACACACACACACACACACACACACACACACACACACACACACACACACACGTGCGCGCGCGCGCTCTAATGTTAAAGCCGTAGCAGCGCCTCCACCTTCCGCTGGAAAAGCAACGTCAGCGCGGCACACCTCATTTCACCCGGCGTGGAAACCCTGGACTTCCTCAGATCAAGTGCCTCCGCTAATGACGACTTAAGTCGTCGGCAGTGATTTCACGTTATTAAGAAACCTCGTTTCCATTGTGTGGAAGGAGATGGTGCCGGGAGGAAAAAACAAACTTGTTCTCGCGAACTTACTTTCCTGCAAAACAACAAAGTCACGTCGCAGCATGAACGGCATCTTATCCAAAGGTCAAATGCTGCTTCCGCCCGGGGGGGGGGGCCCGGGGTGGGGCAGGGGGGCCTGGGGACTGTTCTGCAAGCCCAGAGACTCAGGTGCCGTGGAACCCGCAGATGCGCCAGGCCCAGCGTGACAGAGCCGTAGCCCCGCCCTCGCCCCGCCCCCCAGGCAACCCCAGCGCACAGGCCACCGGGTCGTAGCCCTGGGAGGACATTTGCCTGCTCTGGGGACCGTGCTGGAAAGCATGTCGTTGACGCTTTCCCTGATAAAGGTGGTGGAGTTTCTCTACAACTGTCATGGGGATTTAATTACATGATAAAATTGCAGCTCCCGCCTCTTGAGACAAATTGCACGGTCAGACTGATTGTTTGTCACGGATCTCACACCGGGAGCCCGATGCTCTCTGGAGGTTGGATTGGCCCGCCTGCTCTGTCCCTTCTGGAAATGCAAGGTTTGCTGATCCGGCAGCTAAGGGCAGGGGGCGGCCCCTGGTGGGGTGTTGTGGCGGCTCTGCGGCTCTGCGTGGAGCAAAGTGGGCTGGTGTGGTCTGGTGATTCGGAGTTCATTCTTTATTTTTCTGTTGGCAAAATATGAAAACTTTGAACTCCCAGAAGAAAGATAGGAAATAGACATTATACGAAGTGTAAACGACTACTAAACATGCACCATTTCCAATTTTACTAATTGAAAATGCCAATTAAAATAACAAGTGATCTTTGCCTAAGATTGTGAAAGATTTTTTTTTTTTAAATCAAGTTTTGGAAGAGTGGGGGACACTGAGGCCGCCTGGTTTGCATGTGGCGGGGTGAGCCTCTGTGCCGTGCGGAAACGTCCCCTAATGAGTGGGCACACACGCGGCACTGCTCCCGTGCAGAAGCCGGGTGACGACGGGGTAGAAACCCTTGCCTTAAGAAGAGTTAGCCCTGGCCGGGTGGCTCCGCTGGTTGGAGAGCTGTCCTGCACCCTAAAGGGTTGCGGGGTCAGTCCCTGGTCCAGGCACATACGTGGATTGCCAGTTTGATTCCCAGTCAGGGCACGTGCGGGAGGCGGCCAGTCTGTGTTCCTCTCTCACACGGATGTTTCCGTCTCTCTCCCTTCCTCTCTCTGTAAAACCAGTGAATGTATCCTTGGGTGAGGGTTAAAAAAGGAAAAAAAGAACTGTTGCGCTGGAGGGGACAGAGCAGGTAAGGACAGGAGAGCAGGGAGACAGCCTGCCCAGAGGCCAAGGGCGGCGAAGAAATCGATGGTGTCGCTGAGGTTGGACCCAGCTTCTCAGCTGCCTGGGGTGAAGGACCGGGGATCTCTTTCCAAGTCCCAAGTTGTCAAAGGCTGATTGTTTTGCAAAATACAATTGTGATGAATTACAAGGTAAAATAAAACGGAAAAAAGACGTGATTACAAGCCCGGAAACCACGCACGTGGACGCTGTGTTAGCCCGAACAGTGCTGCCCGCGTTCCCAAATCCTCACCGTCGCTTTCCACCACGCACACCTGTCAGAGCAGCGTCTGTTCCCTGCCACCGCTGCCCCTAGTGCTGCTGTGACCTGTCAGAGCCACTGGCATGGGGGGCTGGGGTGGCGGTGAAGGGACACCAGAGAGAGAGGGGTGGGGTGGTTAGCTTTAAAATTTGAAGAATACACTAGTGACCACTGGCCACCAGACTCTCTCTGTGGAGTACCAGACAGTGCATATTTCCGGTTTGTTGGTCATATGGTCTTGGTGGCAGTGACTCCTCTCTGTCATTGTAGCATAAAGGCAGCCATGGAAGATATGCCAATGAAGAAGCATAGGCTGTGTTCCAATAAAACTTTATTTATAAAAACAGGCAGCTGGCCCTCAGGCCTTTGATGGCCAGCCTTGTCTGTGGGCCCTGGGACCCACCGCAGGTTTGTGGGGAGGAGAGTTACACGCAGCTGCAGGTACGCAGCTGCTATCGAGTCCCTCTCTCTGCACGCCTTTCCCTCCCCCGCAAGGAGCCGGCTCCTCAGCAACAGTCAGTAAAGCGGCCAGGCGCTCGGGCATACACGCAGCTCCTTCCTCTCAGGTCTCCTCTGCTCCAGTGCGGCTGGACTTACGGAATCTGTGAATTTGTATCTTTCATCCAGTTCGGGAGACATCTGGTGATTATTTCCCTAAATATTTTTCCTGCTCCATTTTCTTTCTCGAGCTCAAATGGAGCATGCCAGGCCTTCTCTCTCGCCTGTAGTCCCTGTTCATTTTATTTTCAACCATCTTACTTTCTGTTCTGCAGGTTGCATCCTGTCTGCGGCTCCGTTTTCAGATTGGCCAACTCTTTCTTCTGCCACCTTCAATCTGCTGTTAAGCCCGTTGTCGACCGGAACAGGCCAGTCCCAGCTTCAGGGCAGTGGCTGCCACTGTACCACCATCGGGACTGCGGGCAGAGACAGCCAGCCGTGTCTCCTGGCACCAGTCTGCCCACCTCCGTCCTTCCTATATATGCAAAAGTTTCTGTTTTTTCCAAAGTACACAATCTCATTTTATTGCTGTGTGGCTGCTCACTGTCTCGCTAGTGAACACTGACACCTAGAATCTGCAGCCCCATACGATACAGGCCCCACTGGCCTACCTGGGTCCCCCTCCGCCCATCCGCACACCAGCCACGCCCACGTCCCTGTGCAAGGCGTGCCGCCGTGTGCCTCACGCTCACTCCCTCTGCTGCCTTCACTTGGACCCGTTCCTTCCTACTGCAGCCTGGTAAGAAGGGTTCATCTTTGCAGGGCCAACCCAGGAGATTTTGAGCATCCACCAGATGCTATTTAGCCTTTTAATATGTACTTTATCCCTACTGTGCGCTAGGACGGGGCAAATGGGACAAGCCTGTTCTCTGCCCAACATCCCGTTGCTGCATTTGGGATGAGAAGGCGAGGGGGAGTGGCAGGGGGAGGGTGAACCTGGCCGTGGGAAGCGTGTGCGCCATTTCCGAGCGGTGCCTCCATGGTGTTTTATCCCAAGCAGAGCTCGCCGTTGTGGGAGACACTGCCCCCCTCACCCCCCGGGGGCAGGTGGAACGCCTCTCCTCTGCACCCTCATCTCTCTCTCTCCCTCCAGAGCTCTCCGGCGGGCGTGGGAGCGACGCTAACAGAAGCGTGTCATCAGCGCACATTATTTCTTTATTAGCTTGTTTCTCCGTTTTGATTCTGAAAATATCCTGACTTCGTCTAATTGCAGTGGCCCTGTGTTCCGCAGGCAGCGACGGTTTAGACTTGGGGGAGCTGAGACTCCGCTCTGCAGGGTTCGCCCTCCTGCTCGTGGGCTTTGAAGCTGGACCATTAGCTCCAAGGCAGGCGTCTCATCCCCGCGCCGCGATGCAGCCTGTTTCTGGGGGAGAAAAGGGCCCGGGGCGCTCGGTGGAACAGAGAGCAGTGTCTTCTTTCTAGGTGGCGGGACATGTTTTCCTGTACTAAAGCCAGGGCTGCCACTGGAACCATTTTATCCCTAAATAATTTAACTATATTCAAAGATAATCTGATGTTATTGTAGGAAAGTGTATTTCTAATAAATTCCACTTGATCTGGGTGAATCAATTCAGGCAGCGCATAATTGAGTCTGTTAGCAAGGACTTTAGCAAGAATTTTGCAATCAGCGTTAATTAAGAAGATGGGACAATAATTTGTGCATAATTCCAGATCTTTTCCTGGCTTGTGAATCAAAGTAATAAGAGCGACGCTCTGGCTGGTGGCGGGATACTGTCATTAGGTGCTGATTTATAAGCACTTAGAAAGGTTTAATTTCATTTTGCTCTGAGCAGGGGCTCCCTGCCCCCATGCCCTGAGCTCAGGGCATGGGGCCGAGATGACAGAGAGCTTCATCTGCTATCCTTCCCTGTCACTGTGACCCCTGCCTCCCGTGGCTGGTTCTCCCCTGCAGCCGAGCACCCCACTCATTGGTCCGTGCTGTTCTTGATACTCTCATTTGAAGTCAGGGACCATGTTATTATGTTGCGTGTGTGCCTCTGTGTCTGTGTGTGTGTGTGTGTGTGTATGTTTGCGTGTGTGATGCAGAGCCAAAGGGTTGTGCACAGCTTCAGTGGGGACATTTTTTCACAGATCCTCCTGCAACATGCCTCCGGGTGGGTAGGTACCAAGGGCCCCGACTACGAGCCAGGAACGTACCTGTGGAACATGCTACTCCGAACTGGCTGTTGAGTGGGAAGGGGGTGGATGCGAACCTTGCTGCCCCACCTGTGAAATGCAGCCGCAGGGCGAACACAGGCATCACGGGATACAGGGAAGAGCGCTGGATTCCAAACCCCCCCCCACACCCCCGCCCTGGCTGCAGGGCCTCATTCAGGGCCACTCGGGGACGATGCTGGCCCCCAGTCCTCGCTGCCCCGTGATTGCTCTCTGCCTCCACTGAGGGCTGGTTCCCGTTCTCCCATGCTCTGGTCAGGGGACTCTTTCTCCCTAACAATCAGGACAGGGCTGGCCTCGGTCACCCTGCTGCTTAGGTGGCACCTTCCAGCTCCTAAACCAGCCTCCCGTCAGCCTCCAGGCAATGCCTTCCCAGCCCCGCAGGCCTCCCCTTGAAGGTGGGCGGTCCCTGAGAGGAGGCCCTGTGCTCCAATGCAGCCGGCTAGTTAATCTCCTCCGCACACTCACGTCCTCAGTCCCAGAACCCTGGTTAGTCCACTTGGCAAAGGCCCTGAGAGATGGCCCGTTTTCTTCAATGAGAAAGGTAAGGTTCAGAGAGATGGACTGGTAGGTTCAAGACCACCCAGGCAGTGGTAGACCCAAGTTGAAAACGTGATCACCCCACTGCTCTTCTGCAGCTGCTCCCATCACGCCGCCCGTCTCTGAGTCACTGGCGGTGCACACGCTCTCATCACGGCTTCCAATGAGCCCCCTAAGGCTGGGGCTGTGCCCACCCGCCTGACATCTAACGGTTCGGTCTGCCCTGGGAGTGGATCCTCCCCAGGGACGGCCAGGGGCAGCGGCTGTGGCCCTTAATGTCAGGGCAAGCTCAGCGTCCAGCCTTGGTGAGGCCGGTCGAATGAGAAGCCCGATTCCGCAAACAACTGCGTCTTGGCGTGTGGATGCGTGCCCACCACATGTTCACCCATGCTCAGGCCCCACCTCCCCACTCCACGCTGCTGGGTGGGGTCTCTTAATAAAAACCCAATGAGGAGTTCTTGAACTTGCCTCCAGAGGCTGGCTTACCTGCCATCACCCCAAACACAATGGAATGAATGCCCCCGGTTTTGCATCCCAATCCAGAATTCCGGTAACGTCTTGACTTGTGTATAATATATCAGCAGCAAACTCACGGGGTGCTGACACCCTTAATAATAGCAATTAGTAATCAGTTGTTCCTTAAGTAGTTTGATTACACCAGTTACCAAATTGTACTGTCGATGCATTTGGGGGCAAGACGGAGCTCACCGCCCCTCCCCCAGATGTCCTTCTGCCTCCCTGAGTTCTTGGGGGTGGCTGAGCCGATAGGCACTGGAAAGAGGCCAGGACAAATAGCGCAACTGTCATGAATATCACGCGGCAGAGACCTGGCTTTAGCAGGAAGGGGTGTTAGAGACTCTTTGCAGAAAGACCAGCCGAAGCAGTGTCTGCGGACAGGCAGGTGGTGCCCGCCCCGCTGAGTGACAGACAAGGAGCTGGGCCCGCCCCCACCGGGCAGGGCACCTGGTGCCTGAGCTCCTTCTCGGGACGAGGACCTGGTGCCAGGAGCAGGAGCTGGACAAGGTGAGGCGGGGACCTTGCCCGTGAGGAGACTGTATTTGAGTTTGGAAACCTCGGCGGGAGTAGAAACCAGCCCAGCCAGGTCGCGTGTTTCAGTGGCTCATGGAGACTGGTGCGAGGAGGGGGTCTGCAGGTCCGGTCAGCAGGGCAGCTTCCAGGGAGGCGGCCCCGTGTGCGGGGTCAGGGGGACAGGGGGGCAGGGTGGCCTCGGTGAGCACAGGAGGTGCTCACATGCCTGGGGGTTTGGGTGTGTCCCTGCGGGGAGGCTCCTGGCACCTCACAGCAGGTCCCTCACACAGCCCAGAGCTGGGGGTAGATCGTGGT
>PVKU01008182.1:22135-76971 GCA_004027475.1 Anoura caudifer
GGGGGGGGGGGGGGGGAGGGAGGGCGCACTCTGCATTTGGTCTCATCAGCAGCGGGGGCTGCATTTTTAAGTTGCACATGTACGCCTCAGGGAATTCTCCAGAAAAAGCTGTTTCCACCATTTTCTCACCTGGCGCCTCTTTTTCCCTGCGCTTTTTCTGTGATGCCGATGGGGATGTGCTGAAATGAAGTGTCATTATTTCCTGTTCTGTTTGGTGGGGGCGACCGTCCAGAGACCAGCAGCCCCTGTGTGTTCAAGTCGACAGGCAGAGAAGACTTTTATGTCTCTCCGCTTGTTTCTGCAAACTGCCATCTTCCGAAAAATACCCAGAATTCTGCCAACCAGGTCGTCCTCGGGAGGGAGAACGTTTCCCTCCCCGTTTCCCAGGATGCTTTTGGCGGTGTGTGACACTTGGTCTTTGCCCCCCCACCCCCCGCCGGCCTGGGTGGGCGCCCCCAGCTCTGGCCCCTTGCCGGCTGCCACACCCTTTCGTTGTCCTGTTCCACCCGCCGAGCACCAAAATTCTTTACAGCATCCACCCCCACTGCGGGCCATCTTCCAGAGTGCCACCCAAGTTCTGGCCACTCTTCAGCCCTTCTAAAGACCCCACCTATGCACCTGAACGCCTGCATCTCTGATCCCGGAGTCAGGGACAGTCCGCAGGGGCTCAGTGAGGCTCGGGCCTGCATGGACAGAGCTACGGTCTGAATCAAGGCATGGTGCTCTCAGTTTGGGCTCCTGACTCTCGGGCCTGCCCCACTATCAGGAAAACCAAGAAAAGGAAGACACCGGGACAGGCTCTCCCTGAGACTCCCGAGCAGGTGCTGCACCTTGGGGGAGGGGGCAGCCGGGGGCTCCGCCCTCTACCCTCTCTCTTCGCCACCTGAAGCTCAGGCATGAGCAGCGACGCCCCAGGCACACTCCCTTTCCGTGCACTTCCTGCATGTGTGTGTGTTCACACGTGTGTGAGTGCGTGCATGTGCACAGGAGTGTTTATTGTGCATGCATGTGCACCTGCATGACTGTGGGCGTGGCGTGTGTGCATGCGTGTGTGCACGCACGTGTGCTGGGAGGGAGCCTGTCCGGCGGTGGAGAGGAGCCCTGAACAGCACTTAGGGTCAAGACCGGCATGGCGGAGGGCGCCTTTGACCAGCCAGAGCACAGCGCGAAACCAGTACAAGCGGATCACAGGGCAGGAGAGTATCTTCAGCAAACACGACGCAGCGATTTATATAGATGGTAGGTGAAGAAGTCACACAGAAATGACAAACAGATACAAAGAAACGGGCGATCCTGCGTAAGGACCTGACCAGACAAGCCACGTGTGAAGAGGCCTGCAGAGGAAGACCGGACCTGTGGACGGGCCCTGCCCTGAGCGGGGAGGGCGGGACGGAGGGCAGGCGGTGGAGAGCGACCAGGGCGCGAACCGCCCTGGAGGCTGAAAACACCGTGCTCGCCACTGGCCATGCCAGGGTGGCCCGAGACCCAGAAATCCTCTCAGGGAACAGTTGGGAGAATCCCCTAGCCCTGTTCCTGCAATAAACACAGCTCTCAGGAATTCATCCTAAGGATACAACCCGAATAAGAAAAGTCCTATGAATGCCGATAAAGAGGCTAATTGCACTGTTATTGATAGCAGCAACAACGGAAACAGATTCCCCTCTCGTCGGCGTTTGCTTCAAGCGTTTCCTGGCTAATCAGCTCGATAGGCGACTGAAATTAAGACCCCTGCGAGAGAACATGCAGACACCGCAGCTGCGAGAACTCGGCGAAGCGAGCGCAGAGTTACCCCGATCACGTGGTTCTGAGCTGGGGGCGGGGCACGCGGATGGACCGGCCCGGGGCGCAGTGGAGAATGCGCACAGGCGCTGCGTTGGGCCGGCGGTGCCCTGGGCGTGCTTTTCCTCTTTCTAAATGTTTGTTTGGTGCTCGAGTCGGCACCGCTGTGACCCATGTGGGTACACAGGGCTGTACGGCCGGTGTGCGCACAGAGATCCAGGGGTCGGACAGCTGGGCACGTATCGTCCACCTGCTCACCCCCCATGCTGCCCTACCCCTCCAGCGCCCGCCGGCCCCTCGCACACACACGTGACAGGTTATTTGGAGTCGCACACGCAAGACTGGCTGCGGTTACCTACGAGCACCCCCGGGGGCAGCGGGGCCGACGGGTCTTTCATCCAGTCGTCGTTGGCCAGCTCTATCACGGCGTCCACGGGCCGGACCTGAGTGCAGACCACGTCCCGCAGCGCCTCGTCGTCCCCAGCCTCCAGCGCGGACCGCAGCCTCCTCGCCACGCCCGAGCTGAGCGGGTAGTCGGGAAGGCAGTCCGAGCTGGACATGGCGAGACGCGGCGCGTGGTGGCCTAACTTCTCCTGTCCTCCGCTGAGTCCCGGTCAGCAGCTGCGCCTGAGCGCAGCGTGGGGAGGCTATAAATAGGAGAAACAGGCTTGAGTTACCCCCGCGGGGGGGCCGCCTGGCCCCAGCCCTCCCTGCCCCCCTCACTGGGAGACGGGCATGAAGCTCCCCAAGGGCCCAGCTAGGATCGTTCTAGAGGTGGGGAGGTGGGCAGCAGACGTGTGGGTGAGGGGGTGGGGGGAGGAGGGGACAGTATGTGAGGACGGTTTTCACAGGAGCTGCGAACGCTGCGGTCTTTTGTGAGAAGCGAGGCCCTGCCCTGGGACCTCGGAGCCGCTTCCAGGGCTGGGGCTTGGGACCGTGTCCCCTGGGAGGAGACTTCGCAGCATCCCACGCGCCGGCGCCTTCGCTGCCTGGAACAGCAGAGTCCACTGGGCTGTAAATTGGATGCGTTTTGAACTGGAGAGAGTGGGGTGAATCTTTGGTCTCCAGATTCACAGAAGGGCTGGCCAGCTCGAGGAAGACAGGCAGCAGGGGAGCGAGCAGAGAAGGGTCCCCAGAGTGGGCAGCTGCCTCTGGCCGCTTCGGGCCAGCCACTCGGCGTACAGCCCCAATGCCACGGCCCACAGGGGGCAAACCCTTCTTGTTGATTTCTGTGCATCCCGGGGGCAAGGGGTCTTTTTCCTCGTGACCGGTGTGGCTGGTGGTCCGGGACCCCCCCAGTCCCGGCCCAGAGCACCGCTGCCCCAGCAGTTCCCTGCAGGTTGAGGTGACCTGAGGGGCCTGGGCTGCACCCTGTAGCTTTTAAGGGATTCACACATTTTTGGATTCTTTTTGAATTGAAGTGTGTGTTTGCTGTGTAATGCTGTGTAAGATGAAGGTGCACATGACGTGGAAATGACACCTTTGTACGCTGTGCTGTGATGGCCACGTGGTGTCGGCCGGCTCCTCTGTCACCTCACGTGGCCATCGTTTCCCTTTTGTCATGGGAACAATTATGATCCATCTCTCAGCAAGAGTCCCCATGCAGGGCCCTGGCTGGCGTGGCTCAGTGGACTGAGCGCCAGCCTGCAAACCAAAGGGTCGCTGGTTCGATTCCTAGTCAGGGCACATGCCTGGGTTGCGGGCCAGGTCCCCAATGAGGGCTGCGTCAGAGGCAACCACACACTGATGTTTCTCTCTCTCTCTTTCTCCTTCTCTTCCCCCTCTCTAAAAATAAATAAATAAAATCTTAAAAAAAAAACCAAAAAGAGTCCCTGGGTGGGAGCAAAGGCACCGCAGTCAAAGGTCAGCAATGAGCGGGCAGCCAGGGCCTCCCGAGGGACCGCCCCCCAGGGGCACCAGGACTGAAATAACCCCCACGGAGACATTCTTGACATTGCTGGCCACGGGCTCTGCCCGGAGAGGAGACAGGAGCCTTGGCTCAGTCTTCGGTCCAGGCGTCGGGCCAATTTTGCAGAGAGTGCGGTTGGCCCTTGGTTCTCTCTTTGGCCAAAGGATCACGGGTGTGGAAGGAAATTTTTGAACCTGAATTTGCAAGCGCACATGCTGTGCAGCCCCGAAGGCCTTCCAGGGGAGGGCTCTCCAACACCCGCGCACGGGGAGCGTACAAAGAGGGGAGAGCCGCGGCCACAGGAAAGCGCTGGGAGCTCGGTGATTTACAGAACGAACCGAGGGTGACGAGAGATTGCCATCGACTCAAATCAGAAGGGAGGCGAGGAGGAAGCCCTTGTGAGGAGGGTAATAAGGTGACAAAGTCTCAAAATGCGCTGCTCGCTGGTCTTAATTACCAAGCGATCTGCTGGGTGTGTAATCAGCGGCTCATGTGCTATGCTAATTATTCTGGCTAATTTTGTTATAATGCAATTCTTTATCAACCCTGCTATGTATAAATTAGGAATTGAAATGTAACTAACACAAATTATATTTAAGGCAACATGAACTGCTTTATTTCAGTGTGAACTCTCCTAGTCTCTATTTCTTCATCTTTTCTTTTCTGATTAGCTCACGGGACCCCCCACCGCCTGCCCTGCCCCCGTCCCCCAGGGCTCACCACCACTTGAGGGGGAGGGAACCTGCGCGGATGTTTCCCCCTTAACTTCTCTGAAACCTTATATTTGACTTTCTTTTTCTGCAAATGTCCTAGAAAGGTGCGGAATATATTGAAGTTATCAGTGGCAGGTGGACCCTGGCTTTCTCTGAATCAGATAGAGGTCTCGCTTCATTGTTCTGCTTTAATTTTTAAGTAATCTTTGGGGCTACCACAGTTCACATGTTTCAGTGATGAATGTTGTTGTATGTGACTTATGTCAAGTAACGTTTACATCTGTTTAGATAGAGGGCTATCTAATAACACAGATCCCCATCGAGAAGCATGTGTTTTCTAGAATTTTCTGTGTCACGTGGTTTGCCTCCCATGAGGAGGGCAGGCCGGTGCGGAAGTGGGGTGAGCTGTGAGGAGGCCACAGGCATGCCGTCATAGGACGCCAGCCCCGGGACTTCTTCTCTGCCCATCCTCTTGGTTTTGAACAATTTCGCAGCAAAATAACAATGCCTGAGCGGGTATGGCGGGGGTCTAAGGCTGGAACAACCCTGCCTGGTTTCAGGAGCTGTAACCGCCCCCCAAGGCTAAGGCTGAGTGAGCGACCTTCAGACTGTGAGCCACTAAGGAGGCAAAGCTTATCTCCCTGGCAGGAGCGCCCCTTCTGCTCCTTTTACTTCACCCATAACTGGCCTCCAGCGCTTGATCAGTCAGCCAATGACGGGTAAGATTCCCCAAGGGGGAACGACCTAAGACAGGCATGATCATGTGGAGGCCCCAAGGAAGGACTTGGGGGGCTATAGCAAAAGGGGGTGATGGACCTTCCCCCCTCGGCTTTGACATAGCCTGGGTCCTCATTCTGCCTGTGAGAAGTCTCCTAATCTCTTGGCTGCCTTACTTCCCCTGCCTGACTTAAGCCTGAAACAATGCTGGAGGTGGGTGCAGTCCTGTGCTGGAAAGGGCGGGTTCCCCGGGTGATCAGGCCTAAGAAAGAATGCATAAAATCCTGGGAAACCTGCTTTGCTAAGAATACTCTCAATTAGATGATAAGGGTCTGAGCAGGAAATAAGTTTGTTTCCCAAAGTTTTGTAGCCCTTTAGCTAACAGACCCTGACTCAGAATAAGCCCTCATAGTTCTTTGTACGTTATCTATTGTTTGATCCTTACTGCCTGACAATGATTAATGAGCCTGTATTCCTGTGCAAATTGAACCCAATAAAAGCCCATTGAGGAGAAGGCTCTTGGCCCTTCTCCTTTGAGAGATCAGCCACCTTTCCTCCCCAAGCAGATCATGTCTTAGTAGACTTATTCTCATCCGTGGCGGCCAGGGGGCTCTGCGGGCAAAGTTCCCCCACAGTCTAATCTGTCTCAGACCCGGATATGACTGACCATGGATGAGCATCAGCTGCCCACGGATGGTCATGGTCTGGGGCAACGGCCAGGCCCAGGTACTCAGACCCCACGGTGGCCCCAGGGGAAGGGACCAGCCCTGTGCTCATCAGATGAACTGAAAGTGGCCTTGGCATGGTTCTATGAAATGGATCCACTCGGTCTCCGGAGCTTCTGGAGAGCGGCTCCTTCAACACGCAGCTCCTCGCCCGTCGGCCCGGGGGCTCTCTTGGCTCCTGTCTCACTTCCAGACCCAGCGGCGCTCCCACCGTGTGGGTCACGCCACGGCTTCCTCCCAGGCCGGGGCTCCAGCATCTCGCATCACCCTGCTCCTCCCCACAGTCTAGCCCGCGGCTCCCCATCCCCGGAACCAGGTGCCTCCCCCTGTGTCAGGAGCTTTTCAATTGGCCTGAAGATCCCTCTACATTCCTTCTGATGCATCTTTTTGGGCTTGACCATTGCAACAAGACATGTGCGTGAATGTGTCTGCCGCTCTTCAGAGGGACGGGCTCACCCTACGTCAACCTGTGGCTGCGGGAGGCCACCTGGCAACGTGGCCTCGTTCCAGGGTCTTTAGGGACAGCTCCTTGTGCACCGAGAACTCAGGAGCCCTTTCATTTCCCGTGTGTCTCTGAAGGCTCGAGACAGCGCGATGGGGTGTGGGCTCGGGCCGGGCGCAATGCAAGCTGTCTGCACTCTCGTGCTCTGGTTTTTCTATACGGACATGACATGTGCAGGCAGAAGGGTGGATCGTACACTGGGAGATGCGGGCGGTTCCCACTGGTGTGACCACCAAGGACAAGATGGAAGAATGACAAGCAGAGCAGGTTCCCCAGCGGACGCTCGGTGGCCCCAGTCCCAGCCGGGCCCTTCTGGACGTGCCGGGACGACAGGGCACCATCTGTTCTGAACTCACTTGTTGGGTGTCCACACGTCAGTATCTCTGGGCCACACCAGAAGAAGAGTTGTCCGGGGCCCCACGTTAAATACATTGTGACGTGGAATCACACACACAAAAATCTCACAGTGTTCTAGGTAAATTTATGATTTTGCGTTGGGCCGCAGGTTGGACGCCCTGAATGGATTACGTAGTTCGTGACCCACGCCAGCGTCCTCCTGCAGGTGTCGTGCACGTGAACTTGGTTGCCCTCGAGGCAGGCGCTGTCCCATCACACTGAGTGGGGGGACAGTTTTCTCCCGTCACTGCGGCTGCTTGGGGCAGGGCTTCGGATGCCAGCGCAGCAGCCCATGTGCCCCGGGACCGTACAGTCCCACTTCTCAGCCGTTTGAGCCCCATGGCCGAGTCTGCGCCCTGCGATCAGTTCCTCCCTCTTCCTTCCTTCCTGTTCTTTTGGTCTTTTTTGACGTGCAGCATTTGTGGTCAGAGATCGGGAAAGGGCCGCAGGGAAGAAAGAAGGGGCGTTTGGGGACTTTGGGAGCAGCTGTTGGGTATGTGGGAATTGGGCAAAGACAGAGGGGCAACTGCTGTGAAGTCACCTTCCGTTGCTGGATGGTGTCCTCTGATCAAGACGCCGTGTTGAGATGGGACGACAGAGCCACAGCTTTTTAAGTTCTTCAGCTACTCACGGGTGTCACTGACATCAAGAGGGGTGACAGGGAAGTGCTCTTCAGGTCCAGTGACATAAGGTGATACACTTGCCTCCTGAGAATTAAGGTTAAAGTCAACTCGGGGGGTGAGAGCAGATGGGGTCATGTCACCTCAAGGATGCGGAGAAAGTTTGAGATGGTGATCTGCCTTCCAACTGTCCCCTCCTCCCATCTCAGGTGGCGTGGAAACAGAGGACAAAGAGGGGCGATCTGTGGGGACCCTGGGAGCAATGGGGTGGGGAGGGGAGGCAGGGCTCGCCAGCTCCTGGAGGGTGCATGGGGAGGAAGGGGCAGGCCCTGCCTCATCAGCAGGTTCAGGGAGGGGCCTGAGTCCCCGGTGCACCGGGGTGTGGGCCCCACAGGCCATGCTGAGCTGCGCAGTGCTGGCGTACATGGCGTCCCCACCGGAGGTCGCATGCCTGTTTCGGGATGGTCACATATTAAAAAGCAAACCAACCAACCAACCAAACGAACAAACAAAACGCTTGGAGAGACCTTCTGCCCCAGCAGCAAAGCTGCCCAGCATCCCTGTAGCTAATGCTTCCAGACGTCTACCTTCCGTGACAGAAAAGCAGAATGTCTCTAAGGGTCAGCTCCGTCCTCTTGTTTCAGTCTCGGTCTAAAAATGCCGGGTCCCAGACACCCACAGTGGGCCCTCCTCTGTGACGGGCCCGGTGACCCCGGTGCCCGGTGGGCACGCCTCTGTGAGCATCCCTCCCCCTTGGGGGTGGGCTCGGTGTCTAGCAGATATTTTGCAGCAGAAGTAATGGATTGTCACCTTGGAGACGAGGTGATAAGAAGACCGTGGCTTCTGCTGGGGGCGACCTCTTTGGTCTTTTCCCGTTGCCCTCCCCGGGGGACGCCCACTGCCATGTTGCAAGGTGCTGGTGGAAGAACCCGGGTGAGGGAACTGGGGAGCATCCCGTCGTGAGGTCTTGAGAGGGTGACGCCCTCATGAGACACGTGGAGCCAGAAGCCCCGCCCAGACTGTGCCTGGGGTCCTGACCTACAGGACCTGAGCGATTACAAATGGGTGCTGTTTTAAGCCATCACACTGGGGGTAGTTTGTGACGCATCAACACGTAGCGACCACACCACGTGAACTAGCGCTCCGAGGAAGCCGGAGACCTCCCCGTCCCCCCGCCCCCCGTCCCTGTCCCCCCACTCGAGGGCAGGCCGGCGGTGAGCCCGATCCATCGCTGCAGAGCGCAGGGTAGTCTGTCATCAGGGCCAGTCGTTTGTGGAACGGAGCTGCTGGGAGAAGCAAGGAAGAGCTGAGAAAACCTCCCGTTGGCATTGCCACCGAGAACCCAGACGAAGGTGTGTCTGCGACAAAGGAGGGGCAGGGGCCCAGGGAGGTCGTGCCGAATGGCACCACGGTTTCAGATTTCAGAGTGAAGTGGACGCCGTGGTCAGAGGTTCGGAAACCAAATCAGAGATTTAGGAGGCCAGGCAGAGACGCGTTCTCACACTAGAAAAGGGACCGAAGGATACAAGCGAAGCCAAGTACCCTTGAAGACAGGGCTAGGAATTTCATTATATTTTAGGAGAAACACGAGCAGAGAGAATACAATGAATAGTTAAAGAAATAATATAAAACAAATTGTGCCGTGAGCTAAAGTGAGTCTCTCCCCAGATTCACACGTTCAAGCCCTAACCCCCTGCGACTGAACGGGGCCTGTAAATTGTAAGTAAGGTCAGATGAGGTCATCAGGGTGGGGTCCTGGACTGGTAAACTGGGGTCTTCATAAAGAGGGGGGACACCTTAGGGAGGCTCTCTCTCACCAAGGATCGAGGAAGGGTAACATGAGGACACCGTGTTGGAGGCGGCCTGCACCCTGACCTTGACTTCCAGCCCCCAGAACGGAGAGAAATAAAGTTGCAGCCCCGGCAGACTCAGGTAAGTTCGCTGAGCTGAAGAATGTCTTCTCTCCAAATAAAAACTCCCTTCACGCATCTTCCAAAAGATAAGATTTGCCTTTTAATTTGAAGAATCCTTCAAGAGACGTTCCGAAAAGATAGAAACATCCCTGAGTACACTCTGATGACATCTTGGTCTTTTAAGGATGAAGGAGCAACTCGGCGTTCACAGCAGAGAAAGCGATGACCTCGTGGGTGGCAGGTTCCTTCACATCCAAAGCGGCCCCGAGTAACAAAGCCCTGGCAGACTTAAGTGGCCCACTATTTTATGTCACCTAAGTAGCTGCCGTAGAAAGGTACCACCCTTCGAAGGGGGCACTTCACGGCAACGACACACAGCCTTTCCAATGTCCACGCAGTGTCCGTGGCCGCTCGGCTGTCTGTCCACACTCTCGGCCAAAATACTGACATGTTCCCAAAGAAATGTGTCTACAGCCCCGGCTTGCAGGTGAGCGAAACGGAAATACAACAGCCTCAGTGAGCGGAAGTCCCTGATGCACTTGACGTTAAAGACAAGTACAAGCTCAGAGTAAGTCAGAGGCTGTCGGAGACGCCAGTGACGGGAAGCGTTCCCGACAGGCCCCCACGAGGGCGGTGGAGCGGGATCTTGGGTGGCGGCCAAGGCCGTCCTGGGGGCTGTCAGTGTCTCGTTGGAATGTGAGGAAGGAGGGACATCGAGGGACCGAGGCCTCGCCTGGACAACAGAGGCGGGGGCGCGGACATGAAGCTGGGAAGCACCAGGGCAGAACCAATGCATTTGGAAAATAAACAGCATAAATAGAGAAATAGCCAAGGTGACTGAAAACCCAACATTATTTTGGGGGAAAAAAGAAAAAGTAATCGGATGCAATGATAAAAAACAGAGAGAAGAGCCGTGAATGCTGAACCTCAGGGAGAAGAGGCTGTAACTGGATAGAAAGCAGAGTTTTAAATATTTAAGGAAATGTGCAGGGTCCAGCACGGGTAGCACCCCTTTTTTTATTACAAAATCTTTTATTACAAAATCATAAGCGTGAAATTCTGTGACATAACACTATCACACTCACGCCCACCGTGCAACATTTCAGGTGAAATGTTCGCGTCACTGTCCACCTTGTGTGAGACACTCACGTCCCGACCAACCACACTCAAGCAGGCGTTACTTCCGCCGGCCCCTGTGTTTTAATTCACTTGAAAGTCTTAAATAAATGGGTAATTTTTCAGGAACCCCCCCCAAAAAACTAATCAGGAAAGTATCGAGAAATACAGTACGTTAATTTTGTCAATGGAATGAAAAAATCTGTCAAAGAAATATTCACAAAAAGCCAGTGAAACACGAAAAACACCACAGCAGTCACAGTGATAAGGGAGGATGAACGCAGCTGCCCGACATCAGTTACAAGTCTAATTGCAAAAATCTACGTACAGAATCGACAAGTCGATCCAGCAACGTGCAGAAAGAATAAGTATGGCCAACTAGAATTTACTGTAAGATCGCAAATTTTGTGCAGCTTGAAAAACTCTACTCATGTATTTAATCTTTTAATATGTCAAAGAAGAAAACAGTATCGCCATCTCAACAGGGGCTAAAATAATATTTTATAGCAGATATCATTTGTTTCTCATTAAAACTTCTAGCAAGCTCGAACCAAAGGATGCTTTCTTACCTGATCGAGGTTATCTGTATAAAGGCAACAACCGACCTTATATTTAACACTCAAGCGAATATGTTTACTGCGGCCGAGAACAAAGCAGGCCAGCTAACCATGACCTCTTCTCTCTGCTTCTGTTTGGAATCGACCGGGAGGCGGCCTCAGACAGATGGGGCTCCAAGGCCAGCTTCATTACCGACAAAGTAATGGCTTCAGACCTAATGGCACCTGAACAAGGTGTCATTAGGTCTGAAGCCAGAGGGGCTGGTGAGCAGTCCCAGCATCAGGCGCCCACCCACCCCCCGGCAGCCCAGGCTTCTGCTCCCCACCCGGACCCCCAGGACTGGCCCATCCCGGGAGGCAGAGGGACCAAAGGCTACCCCCTCCTCTGAATGGCAGACCCCAAAGAACCAGGAGGGGCTATGCCAGGCAGGTGAATTCTCTGTCCCTGAGACATCGGGCAAGTGCTCCCAAGGAGACAGTCGTGAAATTCGGGGGCCACCAGGGGCATCGCCCAAGCATGAGATTTTGCACATGGAAGGGGTCCCCCAAGGGAACCACTCACAGCATTCTACGCTTTTAAAAAAAAAAGATTTTTATTTATGATTTATTCTTAGAGTGAGGGGAAGGGAGGGGAGAGAGAGGGAGAGACACATCGATGTGAGAGAGAAACATTGATCAGTTGCCTCTCACAATTGCCCTGACCAGGGACCTGGCCCGACACCCAGGCATGGCCCCTGACCGGGAATCGAACTGGTGAACTTGCAGTTTGCAAAAGGATGACCGACCAACTGAGCCACACCAGTCAGGGCGGTACTCTCCACTTTTGAGAAGTTTTAGTCAGTACGAAGTCAGGAAAAAGAAATAAGAACAACAAATAGCTCTAAAAAATGAAAATGATCTAGTGTTATCTGCGGATGATTCAGCGGTGAAAGCCCAGGGAGGCCATGGGAAGACATGAGTTAGAACTTACAACGGTGTTCAGTGAATGAGCCTCCCTCCCTCCCGAATTAGCAAAATCGAAAGTTTTCCTATATACCAGCAAAGTCAGAAAGCAGGGCACGGTATACAAGAGAGAATCCTGGAAAACTGAAGTCACGCCAATGTCCAGGAAATCCAATAAAAGAATGTTCAGACAAAACCTGCCCTGGCAGAGGCAGGGTCTCCCAACACATAACGGAGCTGACTCCTTCTAGAAGAAGAATCCAGAAGAGGACAGATTTGCCCAAACAAGCAGCTTCCAATTTCCAGATACCAAAAAGCCCTGAGAACAAACAGTGTGAGCGCGTGTGGGGAATAAGAGGGGCCCCGACCCCCCTCTGCCAAGGGCTCCCCACCACCCCGCGAGCGCAGCTCCGAGGGTGAGGGCCCAGGACGCTCACAGCCAACGACAGGACAAGGGGTTGAACGGCCGCCAGAGCTCCCCCACGCAACCGGAACTTCTTGATATCCAGGGAAGTGCAAACTAAGGCCAGATAGTAAACTGGCCGAACTTAAAACCAGTTGGTGTGCTGGGGTCGCTCCCGGGAAAGCATTTGCGAGCATCTCTGGTGGCTGTGACGTTCCCAGGAGGCAGGGTGTTCGGCCTGACTTGAATTTTGGTAAAGTAAGTACATAATTATGATGAGAGAAAAACTGGCAGGACGATTCCAAATATTAACAGTGGTTCTCTCTAAACAAGTATTTTCAAAAATTGGCATTTCCCCATTTTTCTACAAACGATTACTTTGGTCATCACGCCAACCAAGGTATTTGTTTGGTGGCTCCCGCCATAAGTCATTATGGTGAAAATCTGAGCCCACTCGTCCGACAATTGTAGGGTGGCCGCCCAACTACACGTGACCTGAAATACTTGGAGTCACAGTGCGCGGCGGAGGGACGTGGGGGACACGCAGGCACCCGTCACAGAGGTGCCGACGGGGTGGGGCTGCTGAGCCGGCATCACCGACCAGCGACCAGGACCAGCTTCCCGGGGAGGCCGCGCCTCCTCCGCACACTCCCTCTGCGTGGGGAGGGCTGTGCACAGCGACTTCTGTTTTTCCTACTGGTTACTTCAGGCGCTGTGAAAAAGCTATTTTTAAAGAAAGAACACATACGTGGGAAGAGTTCAGAGAACTTCGAGGGATGTGTAAAAGGAGAGAACTTCCCTAGAAAGCACGAAGCCACAGTGGCCAGGAGCGTGGGCAGGCATGGGAACCCCCAGTGGGCTTGGACCCTAAAATTGCTGAAGCTGAAAACCTGTCATTCGGGGGCTCGCAAGCCATTTCTGTGGCGGGGTTTGCCTTCGGCAGGGGCTGCCTGCTGAACCACGGCAAACCGGACGCGACCCAGCTGCCCGATGATGGGGGATTGGCCAGGTGCGTGCCGGTACATCGATCCAGGGAGTTCTCTGCAGCCCCACGGACGGCAAGGACGGAATGGGTCACAGTGTGGAACTGTGCCTGCGGTTTACTGGTCAGTGGAAATCCGGCTTCAAAACTGCATATTGTGGCCCAGTATTTGCGAAAAACATGTGTGAAGGAAGTAGTTTACTTTACTCTTCATTTATCTGTGTATTTTTTCTACAATGCGCATGTTTCCTTTATAAGAGAACACATAACGTACAGTTTACATTAAAAATGTAAAAAGAAGAGAACGATTTTCAGCTCAGCAAGACGAAGCTCTAAAGCGATTAAATGAATCACGACCTTGAAGAAGGGGTCGGTGAGAAGGGCGGCTGGTCAGCAAAAGGCAAGAGCGGTGAAATGCCGGCAGGGCCGCGGCGTCCTGCCCTGGGGGGAGGCCTCTGGGCTCCGAATGGTGGAGACCCAGAGGCGAACCATCTTCTTGGTGAGACGGAGCTTGGAGGCCGCCCTCGCCGGGTGTCGTCGGACGTTGGAGTCGTCTCTCTAGCTCTCTGGATTAGTTTTGCGGAACTGGCTCACGGGGTGATGGAGGCTGAGCTGCCCCAGGGCTGGCCGTCGGCGAGCTGGAGACCCACCCGGGATGGCGGGTGGTGCAGCTTCGGCTTGAGTCCAAAGGCCTGAGGCCCAGGAGAGGCAGTTGTGTAAGATTTGGTCGGAGAGGAAAAAAGGCTGACGGCCCAGCTTCACCCATCGGGGAGGGCCGAATGCTGATTCAAGGGCTAATCTCATCTGGGGACACCCTCCCGGACACATCCGGGAGTCACGATTAACCAGCTACCTGGGGCCCGGCGGCCCCCTCAGGATGCAGCTGTGACTGTGTGAGACCACAGATGTATGAGCAGGTCTCCACTCTGAGCGGTGACCCGATGTGGCACGGAGAGCAATCCGGACGGCACCGCAGGATGGGGAAACACCCACAGAGCATCGGCCCGTGATGAGTGTGCCTGAAGCTGGAGGGGCGGAGAAGGGACAGGTGCCCCCAGGGCGGAGGGAAGTCTGTCCAGGGCCCAGAGCTGCGGTGGAGGGGGTCTGATGGAGTCTTCTCTTTGGGTGGAATGACGGTCAAAGCCCTTTGCTGAGGGAGAGGGAGAGAGAGAGCAAGTGGCGAGATCGAACCCAGAAGCGAACATGGCGAACACCTGTTGCGGCTGACGGGCGAGGCCGCCGACCAGGAGCAAAGAGGGACCGGTGGGGGCAGCGGCCGCCCTGGGTGCTAGGCGCCCACGCAGAGGAGGCTTGCTGCCCGAGCTCAGCAGTCCCCGGATCTGCCGCGAGGGGCCGATGAGAGACGCGGCCTGTCTTCAGTAACCCCAGGATTGCCGTTGGGGGCCCAGGTGGGGGCCACAGAGGCTAGTGGGGCGAGGTTTCTGGTTCCAGGGCCACTTAGCTGAAGATGCCGAATGGGAACTTGATCAGCCGGGACAATGAGTGGTGGAGGCGTGGGGACGTGGCTTTTCGTCGTCTCCGCAGAGAATTCGTGGGCAGGTGCCATTTGAATTGAGCCTGGAGGAGCGGGCGGAACTTGGGTAGGTGGACAGGTCTCCTCTCAGACGGAGGGAACAGAGTGGGTGAAAGGATGTGGCAGGGCCGCATTGCCAGGCCGGCAGGACCGGAAGCCGTGGGTGTGGGCCCTAAACGCTAGGAACCGGATGTTGATGAGCTCCAGCCAATGTTTTAGAGGAAGCCTGTGAAGTGACAGGGTGAGGGGTTGGGGGGGCACTTTAGAGAAGCCGATTTGGCATCGTTGGTAGAGAAGGCGAGGAAGGGGTGCCGGGGAGAGACGAGAAGGCTCCGGAGTCACAGACGCATGCCACGGCCAAACAATGGGACGGAACGTCTACGTGATTATGCAGTTAAACGCCTGATTTTAAATCCAGCACCCTCTAATTAAGCATAAATTATTTTGCCATTCAAATGAATTCTGGCTTGAAGCCCCGTCTCCGCCGGGGGTGAGAGGGGAGGAGGGCGGAGGGGGGCCACCTCGGAGCCACAATCAGCATTCTCCGCAGTTTCCACCCGAGAGTCACGCGGCCCTTCCCCAGGTCGCCTGTCCTCCAAGCTGTGCCCGTCCTTTGCCCTCCGGACCGGCTTCTGCCTCCTGGGAGAGGCTGTCGTTTTGGACGTGGCTTGTCTTCAGCGCGCCAGGGACAGCTGCGTGGAAGGCTGCCGTGGCCCTGGGTAAACCGGAGGCTCTGAGTCACTAAACCACGTACCGTGGAAGCAAGGTGGGCAGGGCCCCTCCGTGGGCATTCAGACCACCCCCAGGGGGAGTTGGGGGGAACCCGAAGGGGGAACACGGAAAGGAGGGGCACCGGTTTCACGCAAACACGGAAGGGTAGTGCGGGATTGGGACTTGCGGTCCCGTGGTCGTTGCTTCCGCAGACTGATGGGCCGTGAGGGTCACAGGCCTTCGCCTCCCCATTCTTCCAGCCGTGCCGTGGCCATCGTGGGTGGGGGAAGGCGTGCGCCTGGAGGGAAGAGGGGACTCGCTGTCCAGGCACCTTGCCAGGTGACCTGGAGTTGCAGGGGCCCGGGCCACCCAGGATGGAAGGAAACGTTCCCTGAGTGGGAGTCTGCCACCCCAGAGCTTGGGGCCGCCCAGGTGTGGAGGTCGGGGCGGAAGAGAGAGGGACCCCAGTTAACATCCGTGCATGCCAGCTCTGTCCCCAACACTGAGGGAAGGTGCAGCGTGAGGACAGTCCTGTCACATCGTCCCTCCTCCCTGGGCGTTGTGGTGTGGCTGACAAGGAGACCGGACAGCTGGTCACACTTCTACAGGATGCTTTTAAAGCAGCACGTCCAAGACAGGGGTGAGCCAACGCCAGGAGAAGTAGGGGGGAGCCCTGCAGATGTCTGAGGGGGGAGCCCTCTAGGCTGACAGAGCAGCAGGTGCAAAAGTGCCCGAGCCACGCTCACGGGGAACGGGGCTGGGGTGGGGGGAGCCAGCGAGCGAATGCGGGCAAGTTGGGGGGGCTCGTGGGGCATCACAAGGACCTTGGCTCTCGTGCTGAGGGAGATGGGAAGGTGCTGGAGGGTCTGGGGCAGAGAGGTAACTGGCCTGCCTTAGTTGCTGAGCTCAGGGCGGGCTGCAGGGCGCGGGACTAGCATCTGGGAGACTCGAAGTGACCGCAACAATTCGGGTGAGAGTCGATGGCTGGGGCCATGGCAGCAGCAGCCGTGGCCGAGATGAGAGGAGTCTGAAATCCGGGTACGCTGTGAGACCGAGTTGCCAGCGTGTCCCGATGGAACAGTGTGTGAGTGAGAAGACCCAGGGATGTTGACTCAAGGGTTGAGGAGGCTGGGGAGAGGCAGGTTTGGGGGGTCAAGGAGTTGGTTTGGGACTTGCTGACTGTGAGCGGCTCCTTCTGCATCCCAGGAAGGTGTCGAGTTGGCGTCCGGTCCGAGCCACCCACTCTCCCCTGAAGTGCCACCGTAAGTTCCGAAGTATCTCCTGGTTGTGCCCTGGACCACCCTTCGTCAGGGTAAGAGGTCCGGGTGTGGGAATTTGGGAGTCATCAGCACCGGGTGACAGATGAGACCTTTGGGTGGGAGCGCACGGTCCAGGGGCCAGGTGTTGATAGAGAAGTCATCGAGGACTGGGTGTTGGGGCCAGAGAGCCGAGCGGTGGGGAAACGGAGGCTGGGGAGGGGGTGACTGCCGGGAAGCCGCTCTGGGAGCCGTGGGGAGAAGGAGGGCGGGGCTGCGAGGGTCCCCAGGTCTAGTGGCTTCGGAGTCTTTGGAGCACGTCCTGCCTGGAAGCTCACCAGCCCGCCCCCCACGAAGGTCAGGATGGTGCAGGTCTCCGCACGCGGATTCACAGGTAAGCAGAGGACTTACCAGCCTCCTGCTAAAGAAGAAATGGCCCTGGGGTGGGTATTCACAAAACACACAACTCAGCTTCGTCGGGGCGTAACTTAGATCCCATGAAATTCCTTCGCTTTAAGTGTTCTGTTTTGACAGAGGCACTCAGCTGCGGGACCCCACCGCCGTGGGGACACCGTGGGGACAAACCTCGGGCCGTCTGCCGTGGACTCTTTCTGTGACTCGTGGGCACCTTGGGTGGTGTGGCTTTTAGGGCCCCGAACCTGAGCCCCGTCACGGACGGAGGCCTGAGCTTAGTCGCTCACAAACATCCCGAGCTCCTCTCAGCTCAGAGGACTTCCCTGCTTCCCGGGTCCAGTTCCCCTAGTGCCCACAGAAAGGGGGAGGCACCTTCTGCGGACAGACACGTGGACCCCCTTGGGACTCAGCACATTGCAGAGCAACATAAAGGAAGGTGGGGGAGTGGGGGCTGCAGGGTCTCGGCTCCATTTCCCACTGGTCTGGCCTCCCCACCCCACGCAATCCGGGTGATGGGACCTGCCAGCTGACGGCCAGGCCTCAGTCCAGGCAGGGCACACCGGGGTCAGGGCTGAGGCTTCAGGAGGGGACACAGCTCCCCCACCCAGTCCCTGTTAGGTCCAGGCCAGCTGTGGGGACAGGGCTGGTGGGGACAGACTCCCTCCGCTGGCCCCTCACAGAACTGCCCACTGGGGCTTTCTCTCCCTGCCAGGCCCCCCAGACAGGGCTGCTGAGCCCAGGCCACCCAGCAGCCAGGTGTGAGCCCTGCGAACCCACTGGGGCCACCCGGCCCCTAGCTCACACCCACCTGAGGACCCTGGAAACTGTGGCCTGGGAGGAGAGGCTCCTGGGAGGGGGACAGGGCACAACCATCAGCATCTGCGCGGCCGCCTGTGCAGGAGGGGTCGGTAGGAAGAGCCTTGTCTTTGCGGCTGGTCTGGGGCGGCGTCCTCCCGGCCCTGTGCTCTGGGGACTGAACTGGTTTCTCTGCGACTCAGGTGTCTGGTTCCTGCCAGGGGAGGGGCATGGCGCTTTCTTGGGCCCTGATACAGGGACAGTGCAGGCCCGGGGCAGGGGCTCCAGAAATGTCCCTTTCGTGATTATGTGGACGCTGCTCAGGGGAGTTCAACCTGCGCCCTGGGTGTGCAGCTGGCCTCTCCGAGCCTGCTGACCGTCAGCTGTCCCCCTTCCCTGCAGAGGACGGTGGGTCTGCATGGCTGACGCTCCCATGCATGACAGCTCGGTGCTGGTCCCTGGGTGGTCGCAGGCGAGAAGGGGGGCGTGTACCCGGGGATGGGGTTCTGAGGCCCACGAAGCACAAAAGCCTAAGGCTGGGCGTAGCCTGGGGGGCGGGGACCTGGGTCTGTCCCTCCCTGCTGTGCCGTGGGGGCCGTTTCCCCAGTGGGCTGGGATTCTGAGGTCCCAGGGAATGTCCAGGCTAGCTCCGAAGCCCGGGATACCCAGATGGCATTACTGCTCGGAACCCCCGGCAGGGTCCACCGAGAACGGTGGCAGTAAAATACCGGCGAGTGTCTCCTTGGCCAACACAACTGAGTTTTGCCACGCACCCACCCAAAGCCAGCGCTTCCTGCTGCCGCTGAGGCCCAGGCAGCGTCACGGGGGGGGAGGGGGGGACCGGGGGGGGGGAACCTCCTGGAGCCGGACCAACTGCTGGCGCGCAGGGGGACAGTCTTTGCTCAGGGTGACGAGGACCTGTGGCCAGGTGCGCTCCTTCCTGGGGGTTTCGGGAAGGAAGACCAGGCTGCTTCAGAGCAGGCACCTGGGAGACCAACCAGCTCAAAGCAGGTCTGAATGCAAAGGGCTGTTACAGGGAATGAAAATGCACGCAACGTGGAATTTGCCGTCTTCACCATCTTTGGTGCACAGCCCAGTGGCTTTAAATAGCACACGCGGTGCAGGCGCTGCCAGCATCCCCTCCTCTCCCCGAACTGACCCGCTGTCCCCGGGAAACACTCGCTCCCCGCCCCCCTCCACTCTACTCTCTGTCTCGGGCCCCAGCCACCTCAGGGGTCGCACGCCAGTGGCTCACACAGCACCTGTCCTCTCGTGCCTGAGCCGTCCTGCTGAGCATCGTGCCTTCACGGTCCGCCCCTGTCGGAGTGTGCACCGGGACGTCCTTCCTTTCAGGCTGAGCCTGCCCCACTGTGCGCACGCAGCTCATGCTCTTGGTCCATCTGCAGCACTTGGGCTGCGTCCACCCCGGACCCCTGGGGATGATGCTGCTGCGAACATGGGTGGGCAAGTGCACAGAGCCCACCCGCGGCCTGCTTCCCCTGTGGAGCCCTCACCCCGGCTCCGAGGGGCCGCACAGGCGCCAGTTCCCAGAGCTGGGACTCCTGGAGAACAAGGCAACCCTGCCGGTGTACCTTCTCGGACACCCAGGTGTCTTCCAGAGCACTGCAGAAACCACCATGGCCACGGAAGCTGTGAGCCAGGGGCTCCTTCGAGTCTGACTCTGCAAAACAGAACCTCCGTACGTGGCTTGCGGCCCCACGGGTCGGAGTCGGCACCGGGCGTCGGGGTTAGAACCGCACCCTGGGAGCCCCTCAAGGACGCGGCGGCCACGTGCAGATGGCAGCCTGTTGGAGCGTGCTCCCCACAGATGTTCTCGGAGCCTGCGGACATCCGGCACACCGTGGAGGCTCCGGCTCGGGGTCTGGACGCCGTGTCTGACGACGGCCGTTGGGTCAGTTCGGCTGGCTGCTCTGGCTGTTCCTGAAGGCCAGGAGTCGGTGCTGGAGGGTCAGCGTCCATCCTGTCCCCCCGCCCCCCCAGGCAGGGACACGGGCTGCCTGTTTCTCCACAGGCAGTGCTGAGTTTTTCTTAGTTAATTACACTTAGTTAATAAAACAAAACAAAAAGGGAAAGTGGGCAAAAGGTATGAGCAGCTTTTTCATGGAGGAGACACATGTTCACACTCACAAGCCATCAGGAAAACGCAAAGCAAAGCGACACGGAAAAAAAACCGCGGCACCCGCTCAGGGGGGCTGAGAGAAGGGTGGCTGACAGCCCAGTGCCGAAGCGGGGGCGGAGGACGTCACTCGCCCCTGCTGCTGAGAAGGTGGCGCAGCGCGGCCGTTCGGGAGAGCAGTCTGGGTGTTTCTCACGATGGCGGCAGATGGGCCGTGTCTGCGGACCCAGCCACTGGACAGACGGTGGGCACTGATCCCCAAGCAGTGAGAACGCGGGGGTACGCGGAAGCCGGGGCCTGGATATTTATCCAGAGCAACCCCAGAGTGCAAAGAACCCACGTCCTGTAACAGGAACAGGTGCGCAGCTGGGGCACCCACGCCGCGGGGTGCCGCTCAGCTGGGCAAAGGGACAGCTCTCGACTGATGCAGCGACCTCCCCTCTCCGATCGCCGCAGCATCAGTGGTACCTGGAGCAGAACTTCCGGAATTTTCTGTGTGCAAGTCAGTCCTTGTCTGGCGCGAAATAGCTGCGGTTTCTGATTCAGTCCGTCGGGGCTGCACTTCTAACCACGTTCCTGGGCTCCAGCTGCAGCCTCAGCATCGGCCGAGAGTTCGCTGGGAACGCAGAACCTTGGGCCCCAACACTGACACCCCCCTGGGAGACAGCACGTTAGCTGGATCCTCAGGAGGTTCAAGTGCACGCACGGCCAACAAAGGGGCCGAGCTTAGGGAGGCGCAGCGTGGCCCCTGCAGGCGCCCAGAGCTGCAGGCAGGTAGGTTCTGCCAGGAGCCTTGGAGCCCGCGGGGGCCCATGCGGGGTCTTTAAGACCAACCTGGGTCATTCATTCTTTTTCTTTCAGGCGGCCTTGACCATCTGGACCTGCTTCCCCCTCCCCTCCCCTTCCCTCCCCTCCCTCAGAGGTCTGTTTCCTGGCTGCACAAACACGCCCCCCATCCCGTTGCTGTGGGTGACACTGAGCTCTTCCCCCGTAAAAGGTGTTTGTTCTGCGTGGTGGGCCTTCTCCCCCCACCTTACTCTCTCTGTCCTCTCCGAAATCCCAGGGACCCCCTGGCAGAGATGAGGGGCAGCGTCTGAGGGCATTTTATTGACCTATGGCTGCCCTAAGGTTTGCTGGGGGTGGCCACGGGGCACAGCATCTGTTTCACTGGCCAGCACCCCCCACCCCGAGGAAGCTGGGCCCTGAGCTCTGGGCTAATGTGCACGGAGAGAAACCATTTGGCCCACAGAATCGGAGCAGGACTTACTGACCTAGTGATGCCAGCAGGGCGCCTGGGTGAAGGCGCTGCCCAGCTAGCGTCTGAGTGACCAACTCTCAGGAAGATCTGTCAGCCCCAGTGTCTGACCGTCTCCTCCGCTCTCCTGGCGGACAGCCCCAATCACCGAGACAGCCTCATTCCGTGGCATTTTTCCGTGCCTCATTCTAAGGCAACTGGGAGGAAGGCTTTGGAAAATGCGCCCTGTTCTCGGGGCTCCACTCTCCCTTCTACAGCTGACGGACGTCATTAGGATGTCAGGTCTCCAAATTACCCCTGTGAGCTGCGGTGCTTGCACACGTGGGCCTGGGTGTGCGGGAGGGTGGTGCGGTGAGGATGGTGTGGCGGTCACTGGTAACGTGACTGGCCACGGCAGAAAGGAAATCACGGGCCATCACAGGTTTGTTTAGCTCTGCAGCAGGCACGTCGGGTCCCTACCCTGATCGGGAGAAGAAGGGGCAGGGGTCTCGTTTTCTGCCCTTCCTCACTTCCTCCAAACCATCTGAACTTTCAGCCGTCTGGTTAACATCGCACCTTTTAAAACATCGGCCTTCTCGGCCTTAACTCACTAATGTTCCTGAGTGTGAGTGGTCGCAGAGGGTGCAACAGGCTCCACGCTTCTCCTCGCTGCACGGCCCCCTCCCACCTGCACCCCTGTAACACCGTGGGGCATTTTTAGGAGGGCCAGGGGGGCGAGCTCGCATCAGTCCACCCTCAGCTGTCAGAAGGGCGTGACCTCACAGTCGGCCCCTTAGGGTATTGAGGACACAGGAGGAGACATTTAAATGGATTCATCTGCTCCTGGATTCTCGTTGCTCAGGATTTGCCCCTTCGGCTTCCAGCACAAGAAGGGCCTCCACCGAACACCTCCACGTCCTGGGTGCGCCAGTTGAGAGAGCGTGACAGGTTAGAGAGGGCGAAAACCCCACCGGGGGGGGAGGGGGGAGGCACGGGGGGGCCTCTGCCCCTCCTGCGAGCCACCCTGCATCACGCACCCCAGTTCTGTCTTAGTGACCCCCTTTGAAACGCTCTTTTCAGAGTGAGCGTGTATTTACGCTTCGCGGTGAACTGTCCACATGGCGACTCCCTAGCTCTCAAGGTTGAAACAGTCTCTCCCTGTCGTGCCACTAAAACATTATTTTACTGTTGCACGAACACACAACCTGAGATCGACCCCCTTCACCCATTTGTGAGGGGACGTCACAGGCTCCTGGGCTGCAGGTGCAACGCCCCCGCAGGCTTCGGGGCCTCCAAGTGTGTCTCCCAGCACGTCTGGCTCTCCTGCTTCTGTGATGGCAGGAACGATTGACAGATGCCCTCTGCTGGGGGCGCTCCCCACCCAGGCGACCCCACCTCCGGTGGCCACGGCTGGCCAGTGTCTGACTTTCCACCCCCGTTCTGCTTCCCGTGCGCACGGAACTTAGACCCCGCCCGGCCCCACTGGGAATCTGCTGAGCAGGGACAGATGAGGCAGTGAGAGGTGACGGCCCAGCTGGACCGCGGGTCCGCTGGCGCTGACGGTGCGGTGAAATGAAGTACACCGTGGCTGCGGGGGGGGCTCACCTGGACCTTCCGCCAGGAAAGAGCCTGCCCTTCAGCTGCCGGGGGAGAGCCAGCAGAAGCCTCCAGCTGCTGGCGCCTCCACGGTGCTCTTTTAGGCCAAGGTCATCTTTTAGGCAAGGCCAGCCAGTGGCTGCCCAGGGACAGTCCCCCAGCCGACGGTGTCCGGGGTGCATGCCCACGTGAAACCCACAGGTGGACTCGGGTCCCTCTCGGACAGGTAAGGGCCGGGCCGGGAGGGTGGCGGCCGAGCAGCTGGCCGAGACCTCGTGTCTCTCCCGTGGCCTTGCCCCGGCCGAGGTCCGTCCGTTCTCCGCTCGCACGTCCTCACGAGGCGGATGGACCCCTGTGTTGTGCGCAAAACGGTGCAAAGGGACTGCGCATCCCTGACGGTCTCTTATCACTCTGTCGTCTGCCGAGCTTGTCCACCTGCCACCGAGCCGGGGAGGGGCGCCGCGTGAGCACGAGCAGCAGGAGTGGGCGAGGAGGCGGGGACAGGCCGGGCCGGGGGCGCCCCGAGCAGGCCGAACACAGGCACCCCGTGAGCGTCGGCATGCCCTCTGTTTATTCAAGAAGCTGGACAGCTTGCTCCTAATAATAAATACACTTCCTCATAAAGGACACGCCGCCACCTTTACACTTTGAGTGAGAGGTTCCGCCTCTTCAGACCCAGCGGAAGGGCCCTCCACGCTCCTCATCTGGGGTTGACGAGGAGCAGTGCTTGGCAACGTCCACTGGAGGGCACTGTGACCCCAGCGGTGTGCTGGCCAGCCTTTCAGCCGGACCCCCTGGGCAGGTGCTCCGGGCCACCTCTTGCTCACACCCTTAGGGTGTCCTTGAGGAGCCAGAGCTGTCTCTGTGCTCAGCAGGAACGGAGGCCTTGAGCCAAGTGACCAGCAAGTCTCCTCTGCTCTGTGCAGACAGGGCGTGGGACAGCTTGGCCTGGAGCATGGAGAGGCGGCGTAGGCCTCTGCAGGCGTGGTGGGAGAGCCCAGGGTCCGGAGCACCCCTGGGTGGGGGCCTGTGCATGGTCTGCCCGGCAACCAGCGCACCGCCCGACCTGGGAGGCCAGGCCCACAGCGGGCGGCAGAGACCCTGTGTGGTCTGGCTGTCAGAGAGCGTGAGTCGGCCTCCGAAATCCTTGCCATGCTTCCCTTTGCCCCACCAGGGAGGAAAGGCAGGGGTGGGAGTCACCGAGGCCCACAGCAGCCCGGTGCAGAGCGCACGCTCGAGGGGCAGCACAGCCACTCTCAGGGTGCAGGTGCGCACACCGAGCCCCGGCCTAGCTCAAGTTCCGCACTTCTTCTGGGCTCCGGCAGGGACCCACACAAAGCCACAGTCGTCCTGGCTCCTTCGGCTCGTTACCATCGGCAGCATTTCATCCAGCGGCACAATCACCGGCTCCCTGCATATGCGTGAGGACGCATTATGCAGGATTCAAAGTCACTCCACTTCCCGAGGAGAGTAAAGAGGCCGTCTGCGTAGGGCAGAGATAATTTGCAAGACTGACTTGGGGCAGCGGGTTCTCAGATGAACCCCAGTGGTCCTGTGGCCGTCAGGGGGCTGGGCGGGCACCCCCTTTGAAGGGCCACGCAACAAAAGTTCCCGCGGCTGCATCCGCACTTCCTCCGACCGGCCCCGCAGACTCCCGTTCTGGCGAAGCGAGGAGAGCCGCCGCCGTCGCAGGACGTGGGCATTGTGCTGCTTCTAAATACCCGCACAAAAGCGGAGTGAGGGCTGGGCGGCGTCCAGGGGGTGCGCGTAATTAGCGTGCCTCCGAGACGCCTGTGAGGTCGGCGGCTGGCCGTCCGGCACAAAGGCAGCACGCCACACCAGCTGGCTGTCAGCCGCGGAGTCCTCGCAAATTGGGAAAGTGGCTGAGGCAGAATCAATTAATTTCCACTTGGAACACAATCTGCCTTTGAAGAGGGGGGATGTCCCCCTGCCTTGGCTGCTGGAGTCGGCCCCCTCAGGGACGCTGTGTGGGCTCAGGGCGCTGGCGCGCCCCAGGGCCGGGGAGGCCAGGGCTGCTGAGCACAGCCCCACCTGGAGCCACAGGGACCTGACGGTCAGGTTGCTATCAGCCTCTGCTCAGGTCTAGTCCTACCAGGGTGCCACACAGTGAGGGGTTCCCACCGGCTGAGAAATGCGGGTGAAGGACCACACCGCCCCTGGTGGGCGGCACCGGAAGTGGCCGTGCGGCTCGACGCCCAGCGGAAGTGGCCGTGCGGCTCGACGCCCAGCGGAGAAGCCCTGCCAGGTCACCGCGGTGGTGCAGGGGCTGTCCGGAGTATGGGTCCACCGCCGTGTCCCTGTCGCAGGTCCCAGGCCTCGGGGCAGGGCCTTGCCTGGTGCCCCCTGGCTGGCCCTCTATCATCACATCCTTCCGGTCAGCACTTTCCTCCAGCCAGCCCCGCTCTGCACACCGCGTTCCCACTTCCATGGAGGCCGGAGGGCCGCTGTGGCAGGAGAAGAGGGTCCCGGGTGAGCAGACACGAGGGTCCTGGGCACAGGGTCAGACTGCACAGAGCACGTGGAAGTGGGACCAGCAGCCT
The DNA here is from genome assembly GCA_004027475.1 of Anoura caudifer. Taxonomy (NCBI): domain Eukaryota; kingdom Metazoa; phylum Chordata; class Mammalia; order Chiroptera; family Phyllostomidae; genus Anoura; species Anoura caudifer. The sequence continues at coordinate 47,648 of PVKU01008182.1, forward strand.
GTGGGGCTGGCCCCTGGGTGGGTGGGAAGGTGGGGGTCCTGGGGACCCCCCTTTGGCTCACTGGGTCTCTTCCAGGAGGTGAGCTCACACTTGGACACCCAGTCGAGAGTGTGGGGTGTGGCACGGTGCCAGCCGGGAGGGGCCAGGGGCTGTCAGCGGGGATGGCGTGGGCGCATCCAGTGGTTAAACAGCGTGGCCCCTCCCCGCTTCTCGTCCCAGCCTCTGCCGTCCGGAAATTCCAGGGCGACCATGTCCTCTTCCGGGCTTCTGTTTAGCTGCCCCCTGCAGTCCTTTTCATCCTCAATCGATTCCTTAAAGGCCTCAGTTTGCACGGTTTCCCATGTTACCGCACACTTTCTAAACACTCACCGTAGGATTCCAGGTGAGCTCTCCAAGGACGCGGCGAGATTAAGGTTTTAGTGCAAATTAAAGTTAAAATTGGCAACAGATCAGAGGCGCGGCAGCATCTGCTTTGCTCCATCCTTTAAATCCGTGGAACATTCGAGCGTTTTCACACCGGCAGCTGCTCGCCGGTGGCGTCATCGCGGCCCACGCTCCCGCTTTCGGGAGGTGCTTTCCTTTGTTTTAATTTGCACGTGCTTATTTAAATGCTTAAAAAAGCATTTTATTCTAACCGTCGAAGTGGTTCCAGCCAGATGTGAGGCAGCCCCCGACCCAGGGTCCGCAGGGGGCTGTGGCCAGCCAGGGGCATCGCAGACAGACACGGCCCTGCCCTCCAAGGGGACACGATCTCTGACCTGACAGGGAGCTGCTCCTCTGGGACACAAAATAAGGCGAGAGCCCGCCAGCTCTGAGCGCCTGCTGTTTACCTCCCCCAGAGGCACAGGGTCTTGCGTCTTTCAGGATAAAACTGTCAGCACTCTGGTGCCACTTGCTGTGCGCGGGCTGAAGCTTTGGTGGCACTCAAAGGGCTTTGCCTGTCGGGAGCTTTTTCAAGGATGGACGGGAGCCCAGCTGTTTGGGGGGCGTGGCTAACGTGGCACAGCCCTCTCTCTTATCACAAGCGACCCTGACGGTGGTCAGGGTTGGGGGCTGAGGGTTTGCAGGGCCCTCCTCTCCGGGAAGCCTCTGACCTCGGGGCAGCGGGACCTTGGAGCTAGGAGGGTCTTTGTGGGGGTCACCCCAGGGCTTCTCTGGACGAGGAAACACCCGTGGTGCTGGGGTGGGGGGGGGGCGGGGCACCGCAGGGCTGGCCCTAGATCACCAGGCGCCGGGACTAGTTCTTGCTCCTCCGGGAAGCACGAGCGGCCTCATGGTGCTGGGCGCGGCTCTGCGGCTGCAGAGGGCCCACTGCCCTCTCTGAGCCCTGCTTGTAGGCGGGGACAGCGGTTTCGGTTTCTGGGGGAGAGGCACTTTGGTGCGGGGCCCACGTGCAGCGTGCCCTAGGGCCTCGGCAGCGGCCCTTCCTGCAACCCCCACCCCGTGCAGCTGGGGCCGCAGGGTCTGCGTCAGCCTTTCCTCCCGGACTCCCTGAGAGCAGGAAGCGGATGTTTCCGTGGCACCCCCGCTCGGTGGTGCAGACGTAAACATCACGGCCCCCGCCCCGGCCCAGGAGCACCTGCGGAGCACCTTCTCCGTTTGAGGCTCTGGTCCGCGGCCCCAGGTGAGGCCTGCGCTGCAGGGATGCGGGGGCGTGGGCCTGTGCCATCAGCTCCCCTGAGGACATGGGAGCCGTGGGGTGTGGCATGTGGTGTGTGTATAGCATGTGGCTGTGTGTTTATTACATATGTGTGCTTGGGGGTGTTTATGTCTATGGGGTGTGTGTGTGTTTGTGTGTGGCGTGTATGTGTGTTCACATGTGCAGCCACACTAGACAAGGTGACGCAGCTGGTTGTGAACTTGCACCCAGCCCAGGCTCCAGGACCCCACGGCCCTCTTCCCAGCTCCCTGGCTGGCCTTCCTTCCCACATAGGCTGAGGACAGGGTGCAGCAAGGCCAGCTGGGGTGTCCAGAGAGGGCGCTGGGGTTCCCCAGAGGGAAAGAGCTGAGTGAAAGGGGTGGAGATGGAGGATGGGGGACCCCACAGAGAGGCCCCAGCTTGTGCAGGGCCTCACCCGCTTCTCACGGGACCTTCGCCTGGGCCCGAGGAGGGAGGAGCTTCACCCCCGCCCCTCCTCCGTCACATTGTTGCACGGCCCTTCCATGACCACGGCGACCTCCCCTCCGCACCTGCGGCCCTGGGCGGGGTCCCTGAGAACGTGGGACCAGGCACGGGTGGCAGCGGCTTCCCTCCTCGAAGCAGCGGGGGCGGCAGAGACTACAGGCACCGGCGTCGCAGATGCGGCGAGGGCGGTGGCGCGGCCGCGCACGGTCCCGCCGGCCCTTTGCTTGAACGCAACGTCATTTCCGAGAGGCTTAATCCCGAGGCTAAGAGAAAGAGCTTGCGGCCACGGGGCGGGGTGGTGGGCCAGGTGGGGGAGATGCCCGCTGCCTGTGCTGTGACCGTGAACTCCACGGAGAGGCTGCCCCTGGGGGCGAGGCGGGGTGCACACAGGCAGCGATTCCGGGCCCAGGGCCCTGTGCTTTCCCGAATCCCCGTTTGGGCAGCTGCCAGCTTGGTTTCAAACCCACCGCCTGGTGCCATCCCCTCTGTTTTTGTGTCTCCCTGTGCCGCCCGTAAACTGGAACCTTGACCGTCACCGCCAAGTGGGTGCCCCGCCGCGCGGGGGAGGGCTGAAGGGGCCGCCCTCCCGCTGCGTGGCGGCTGCGATGAGCCCCTTTCAGGACGCCCGAAGCCCTGTCCCTCAGCGGCCCGGGCCCCCTGGCGGCGTTCCTGGGGAGGGGCCCTGTGACGCCCAGCACAGCCGCCGCTTTGCATGAACCGGGGACGGGTGTTTGGGGACAGTCTCCGAAGCCGACTTCAGCTCAGGGTGTTCGTTCTGACTGGGGTGGGGGGAGGGGTCTAAGCCCCGAGGGTCTCATCTGTCAGGAGCATGGCGCTGTCACCCATGGCTCTGGGGCTGGAACCCGCTTGTCCTCAGGGTGGGCCAAGGGCAGAGCCCGAGCCCTAATTCCACTCTAATTGGGTTTCAGGCCATCCAACGCTTCCCTAATGAGGGCTAATGACATTAATTGCTGTCCTCTTCACTTAGGAACGTGCTGGAGAGGAGCTAATTGCCGCATGATGGCTCAAGAACAGCCCAGACTTGGGCAGAGCTCGCCGGCGACCGGCCCCCCGCACTCCCCACCCTGCCACCCACGCCAGCCCCTCACTTCCCTCCTCTCAGCCCAGGGCTGGCGTCTCTCCCGTCTCCGTGTCAGTGACAGCAGGAGGTATGGACCACTGTCACACCCCCTGTCCAGGGGGCCCTGCCCTGCGGGTGGTGACGTAGGGGCAGCCATCCCCCTGCAGGGCGGCGGGGATGAGCCCCTCCTTGGAGGCCATTCGGGCCAGAGCTGCCCGAATGGAAAATCCACAGGCAACCTGAGCCAGCAACTTCTCTTCCCGGAATGGATCCCACAGGCTCCGTCCCCTGGACACGGCCCTGAAAGAGCGTAGGCAGGAATTCCCGGGCGGGAGAGCTGAGGAGAGGCACAGTCTGCGTGTCTGTGCCCGGGGGGGGGGGGGAGGAATCGGGGACGCTCCCTCTGTGAGGTGGGGTGTCATGCAGCGAGCACAGCCTGGGGCCAGCGTGCGCACCTCTGAGTAAAACAGCGGAATGTGTGTCTCTGGGACCGTGCGTTAGGCCACATGCAGCGTGGAAGGCCGTGTGGAAGTGCCGTGGGTGCTGGGCGTGGCCTGTCAGCTCTCGTGGACTCTGTGCCCACGCACGAGGGGTCTGCTCCGCGCAGAGCAGGGAGCGTCCATGAGCGGGGCAGAGCCCGCTGGCGAGGGAGGCGACGTCATGGTTCTTGGTAATCGGAGGGCGGGTTGGTGGGCTGGTGCGAGTCCCACGGACCCGGGGAGGCGATGAAGCTAGAGGAGGGCACAGGGCCGGAGTTGGGAGAGACAGAGTGAGCAGCAGAGGCCCCTCCCAGTGTGAGTGTGAGTGTGTGAGTGTGCATGAGCGAGCGAGCCCGTGGGGACCACGGTCAGGCCCTCGTCGGCTCTAAGGCCCGGCCTGCTGCTCTGAGCTGCGCCGTTCGGCGCCCCAGCCGCACCGGCCACATGCAGCTGCTGAAACTCAAACTACCCGCGACTAAGGAAGACTCCAGTCGCACCAGCCACGTCCCAGGTGCTGAGCAGCCACGTGTGACTCGGGCCACCCCCAGGGGACGGCACAGGGCAGACCGTGCCCAGCATCACAGGAAGTTGACTGGACGGGGCTGCTTGAAAGCACACGGACTGGCTGAGCTTCTGCCATTAATTACTGCTTATTACTGTTAATTATTATTGTACGAGTTCCAGTGAAGTATACTTGTCGTTAAACTGAGACCAAGTTCAATGGTGTTGTTTTAACATCTTTGTAATGTCCCTATCTTTATAATCCTAATATTCATTTTTATGCTCCAGATACGATTATTTTACAAAATGCATCAAACCCTAGCATCTTGAAGTTTTCTTCTTGGGTCCTCACCAAGGGTCTCTTCCCCATGAAGTATGAGAGGAGGGACCTTGGCTCAGCTGGCCTGGACCCCTAGAGTGAGCTGCTCTCTGAGGTTAGGGTGGGCCGTCTATCTGCCCCAGGGTCCCTCTGGGCCTCGGCCAGACGCAGCGTGAAGCAGACAAGGGGAGGCCTGGCCCACCGTCTGGACACCCCTTTGGCATAAGAAGGCGAGTCCACGGCAGGGCCCTCAGGCAGCAGAGTTTGTCCGGGGCCCGGGCTCGGGGCGGGGGCAGCTTCCTGGGGTGCTCAGAACCTGTCCAGGGTACACGGGCCTGTGGCTCTCTCTCTCTCCGTTCTGGTTTGCGCTGGTCTGCACAGACACCGGTGGCGGCGATGTGCCTGCCGGTGGCCAGGAGACACTGGGGACCCCTGGTGGTTCTGGGCATGGAAGGTCCAACCTTGACCTCCACTGTGGCCCACAGTGCAGGGGGCTGCCCACACTCTGTCAGGGAGGGTGCTCGTGAATCGTAAACCAGGTCCACCCACCTCACTTGAGTCTCCCCCCGAGTTCTCACCATGATGAGAACGCCTTCCAGGGTCACACGCAATCTCGATTTCTCTTTGCGTTGTGGCCTTCTCTTCTTTCCCCGGCTTCTCAGCACGTTTTTTTTGCCTCTTGCTTCAGGCTTCCCTCCCCTCACTCCCCCTATTTCTACGTTGTTTCCGGCAGCCGCTGGCCCGCCGCGTCCGGGTGCTTCTCGGGAACGGCAGGGCGACGGCGGAGGCCCAGCGCTGCGGGGTCCGCGACCCACGTCTTCCGCTCAGGGAGGCCCTCGGCAAGCGCGTCTTCCAGCTCTCGAGCCTTTGCTGTTCCGGCTTTTTCCTTCTGGACCTCCGTCTCCCAGGGGACTTACCTGTAGGTCGCAGATTTGCTCTCCTTGGTCGTCTGGGCTGCCCTCCGCTGGGGGGGGCTCCCCAGGGACTGCCCTCCAGCTCCCTAACCTGCTCCCTGACCGCGTCTGGTCTGCAGTTCACACCTCTCTCGTTTTCCCCATTTCATATAAATTGCTGTATTTTGAATTTCTGAGTTTTCTTCTTGTGACTTTTTTCATAATGCGCTCCTCTTACCCTCTCTCTGTATGACCCCGGGCCTCGGTGTCCCATCTCCGGGGTCAAAAGGTTGACACAGATCACTCTAAAGTTTTTTTTTTTTTAGCTCAAGCAGACAGATTACGGAGTCAGTTCAAGGACAACAGAATTTTATTGCGTTATACGAAGTCTATGATTAGTGCAAAGAATTAATTCGTTAAAATATGTGCAACAGAATACACCGTACCTACGGATGGTGAAAGGCTTGGGTGCTGATAGCAGACCGCAGTGCGTTACCAGCTGTCAAACGCGAGTATTTCCTGTCACGCGTGAAATTCGGCCACCAGCACTGAGGAGACAAAGTGTCCGACCGCGAAGACTGTGAGTTTCGGTTATGGACAAACTTCGGAGGCTAAGGGACAGTTGCAGGCTCTGGGGCAAGCGCGGCGGGCCAGGGCCGCGGCGGGCGGCCCGGCGGGGGTCCCGCTGCGAGGACTCGGAAGCGGTGGGGCTGGCGGCGCCGCGGGTCCTCCTCAGACCGGAGTGGGGGCCGCCGTCGCGGAGCGGGACCCAGGGGGGCTCCTCGGAAAGGTGCTACTTTTTCTTCTTCTTCTTCCCTTTCTTTCCCTTCTTTCCTGTATCCTTGGCCTTGCCCGCGTTCCCTCCCTGCAAGGCCAAGGCACGCTTCTTACCCAGAGGGGTTTTGGCGTACCAGTTCTGAAAGAAAACAGACGTTTAGGAAAATGTCAGAAAGTCAGGAACTCCCCGGACTGCTCTTAGAGACAGACGACCTTGCTGAGGCGGAAGGGGCATCCCACGTGCGACCCACAGAGGCGCTCTCCCACCGGGGCCGCCGCACCGCCTGGACCCCCGGAGCGGGCAGTGTCAGGGAACCACGGGCCCGATCTGCCCCACGGCCCTTCCCAGTGCAGCCGCCTGTCGCCCGGGGGCCCTGCTCTGCCCCACGGCGTGGGTTTCCTTCGTAACGTGACCGGCCGCCGAGGGGCCTTCCGGCGGGGCTGGTGGCATCGAGGGGGCCACGCGCACACACGCCAGGGGAGGCTGCCGGAACCGCCGCAGACGCAGCGAGGCGACAGCTTCCGCAGAGCTCTTAGATGTTGCTGGGCCCCGATGACGTTTTCCCGGCCTTCCCGTTTTATCCGGAACCCGCGAAGCATTTTGGTTTGTAAGTGCCGTGGTGGGGATACTTCACCGCCTGACGGCACCACACGGCCCTTATCGGTTCTCTCGTTAATGACGGAGAGGCCATTTCCAATTTTCTATCATTATGAGCAATGCCGAAATTCACAAGTTTGATGTCTCCCCTTGCGCGCGCGCGCACCCGAAAACTCCTCCAGGACGCAAGCACAGAAAGGGCATTCCTGGGTGTGGGTGACGATCATCTGCAATTTTACTGTTTCAAGTTGCCCTGTCGGTGGCCGTGAGGGGCCTGTCTCAGGCTGTGCACGTCTTGAAGCGCCTTTACTTTCTCGGGTCTTGGGGGCGCCGGCCGAGCTAGGTGCAGTTTTAGGCAGACAGGTAACTTTCCTCAGCACTTCACAGGCGTGGCCGCCCTGAATTCCGGCGCCCGCGGCGGTCCCGGAGCCGCCCGACTTCCTGAACGGTGCTTCTCTGCGGGTGTTCCGGTGTCTGCTCAGACTGGCCCCTGGTCTTGTTGTCAGGCTCCCCATGGTGGACGCAGGAGGGCGTACGGTCATTTGTCCTGCTGGTCCCTGGAGGGCGTGTTTCACTGTGGAACTCACGCTCCTAATTCAGGACAATCCTCAGCAAGTATTTCCTCAAATTATTGTTCCTCTGATACTCATTCTATTCCTTTCTTTCTTCAAGAACATCTCTTGGTGGGAGGCGATGTCTCTAAAGGTCCTTAGTTACGGTTTGTGGATTTTAGCTTTTTGTTTTTCTGGGCTGCCTTTTTGGGGTTCCCCCGGAACCCCCCTCCGGTTCACCAGTTTGCTGTTCCGCCGTGTGGGCGCCACAGTTCATACGTCTCTTAGTTTTCCTGTTTCATGTTACTAACTCTATTTTAATTTCTAAGCTTTCCTTTTTTTAATGATTTTTCAAATAATGACCTCTTCGTGCTCCATTTCAAAACCCCGAGTCACCTCTAATGGACGGTGGTGCCCCCACTTGTTACCTGCATCCCATGAATTTCGGCATTTTGTCGGATTACACTTAACGCTAGACCTCCCGAAACTGTTCGGGGTTTCGACTTTGAGATTCACTTCGGGCAGGGGCTTTGTCTGGGTCTCTCTCCCCCCTCCCCCCGCCCCACGGTACCGCAGTTGCCTCTAAGCCGCACCCAGGACCCCACGTGTGGCAGCGAGGCCGCCCTGGCGCGGCCGGGCTGTCAGAGCCCCTATCCTGTCGTGCGGGACTCGGTCTGCCTTCGCGTCCGACCCTGTTCTTCTCTCTGCTGCACGCCAGGCGCAGGACTGTCCCTGGGTTCGAGGGTCGTCTTTGTTTCTGGCGCTCGGGGATTTTCTCATCCTTCCGTGGCTTCGGCCCTGCTTTCCACGTGAGTGTGGGGGCCAAGCCCTCAGGCGCCGAGCTCCCTGGTTATCGAGAGCCTGCGCAGAACACGGTAATAACCTTGGCTCTTCGCGCAGGAGCACGGTTCGGGCTTCAGCTGTCCGCTTTAGCTGGGTGCCCTGGAACAGGAGTCGCTTTGCTGCTTGGACTTTTTTTTTCTGCTATAGCAAAGTACCACAAACTTGTGGTTTAACCAAAACATTCTGTCACATCTCCGCAGGCCAGACATCCAGCGTGGGCCTCGCCAGGCTGCGGTCTGGCGTCTGCAGGCCGTGCTGCCTTCTGAAGGTCTGGGGGGGGCAGGGCCCCGCCTTCCCCGCCGCGGCCCCTCCTGCGTGCTCCTGCTGGCGGTGTTGGGTGCCCGAGTCTTCCTCACGCTGCGCGCTCTCTCTTCGTTCTTCCGATCCCCTCTCCCCATCTTCTGATTCCGCTGGACTCACAAGGGTAATCGGGACAACCAGCCTGTTTTAAGGTCAACTCATCAGCAGCCTTAATCCCACCTGCACCTGGGACCCCCCTTGCCCCCTGGAAACTCACATAGTCACACGTTCCAAGGACTCGGATGCAGCCATCTCTGGGGGCCCGTTATTCTGCCTCGCACCCCCCGAGCTCCGCTTCCTCCTTTTTAAAATGGGGGCTGAGGGAGTTAATAGGGTGCCCGGCATGTAAGTGGTTGGCATGCACGAGCCAACGGTGTTCAGATTATTATCACCACCATCAAATATGAGCCCCACCACATCCACGGGGCAGGGGACAATGTGCTTGCCGACTCCGGGAGGCCTTCGTCCGACACGTTGTCCGAGCAGTTAGGTCAGATTTCTCAGGACAAAAGAGACCAGCCCAACTACGAGCCAGTACAGCTGCAGCGGCCCCTGTCTGGGAGTGCGATGGGGCTGTGTCCCCCCGCCCCACTCCGGTGCATCTGCTCGGTAATTTGCCACTGAACGAGCTCATCGAACATGCGGGTGGGGCAGGCCTGCAGCTGTGAGGGCAGCGGAGATGGGCCGGGGGCGGCCGGTGGGGAGAGGACACAGTGTCCGTAAGAAACCACGGGGCCAAGCGTGCCCAGGAGAGCGAGAAGCTGGCGCTCTCGCCGCAGGCTGTAGGTGGCGGTGTTTCCTCCTCCCGTGCGGTCGGCCCAAACCTCCAGCCCCTGAAACAGACCGGAGGACTCAGAACGTGCAGCGGTTTTGTAAACTGAAAAACATGGCTGAGGGAAAGCAGAGGATCTATCACCCTCAGCGCAGCTCCTCAAAACAAGGAAGAATGTTGTCTTTTTAGAAAAAAGGAGAAGAAAAATGGGAATTTCAAAAAAAAAAAATGATACATCCCTTGAAAAGGATAAATGTTTACAGTTAATACTACCAAGGTTTGAACAGTGACAAGAATATTAATGCAAACGCCTGGCACAAAGTCGGAAATGTATTTTTTCAGTTTCGCTGGGGGCAGGGCCTGCACGGCGTGGCCCTCAGCCCAAGCTGGCCTGCTCCGGCCAGCGACGTTCCCCGGGACTCAGCCACGCTGCAAAGCTGGACGGTTGTGACTGAGAGTCCGAGCCAGGTCACCACTGCGGGTCTCGGTGCTGTGACTATTTTCCGGCTTCCCCTGAAGCGCAGGCGACGAAGGGCGCCAGGTGGGGGCGCCTTCCTCGCGTCGAGCCGGCCTCCCGAGGCCCGAGGCGGAAGGAGGACTCGGCTCCTCTGTCTGACGCCGGCATGGCCGATACCGCGGTGGGCGTGATTGCGTGGGTGTGATTTTCCTCCCCTGCCTTCCCAGCTGGGCCAGAACACTGCCCAGGGCGGGAAAGCGAACACGCTGCTCCTTTTGGATGCGGAGGGTTTGAGGAGCACCCGCCGGCCTGGCTGTGGGGTCAGGCCGCTAGCCCTGCGCTTGGGAATGGAGGGACGTGTCTGCCATCTCTTCTACGCCCATGAAGACGGATTTGGGAGAGTTGATTCTCAAAGCTTCCTCCAGACCGAGAACATTCTGTGACCATCTCAGAACGTATTCGAAAGTTAGAAAACAACATTTGGTGTGTTCTCCTGAGGCGTGACTTCCCACGGCCAGAGCCCTGGTGGGGAAGCAGACTGCGGCGACGCGGCCCAGCCAGCACCGGCCTGAGGTACGCCACGCGGGGGCGCTCTTCTCCACGCGAGACTCGTTCCAGTGGGTGGAATACGAAGTGAAACCAGAGAGAAGCAAGACAAGGGGGTGTGCATGCACACGCACACGAGCGCCTGCACGTGCACGCATACAACGCACAAACGTGTGCACATGCACATGTATATGTGTGCACATGTGCACACACGTGCATGTGTGAACCCAATGGTTTGGAAGCCACTATTCAATTCTGTGATCTGGCTGTTAACTTATAAGGTCACAGACCATGATTTGCTTAAAATGTGGAAAACACATTTTACTAAGTCTGGAAAGATTGTATAATCCAAAAATTTCGAGTTTCCAAATCTCATGTCACACGGCAGAGTTCAGACCCCTGGAGCTCGGGAGCCCCGGGGGACGGGCTGGCTGCGGAGACCCCGCGCTCCCCTCACCTTAAAGCTGTCTTCCTCCTCCTGGTAGACCGGGCTCTGGCAGCTCAGCGCCGCCACGAACTCTGCGGCGACGAGCGGCTTGCGCAGCTGCTGCCGCGCCCTGCGCTCCGTGAGCACGCTCCTCACCGCCTGCACGACGTGGCCCTGCGTGAAGCCGTCGCTGACCTTCGCCAGGCAGCTTATGTTCAGGGTGTTTGTGATGAGGCCTCCGTAGCGCTGAATGATCTGTCTCCACAAGACTGCGGAGTCCGCGGCGGCAGGAGGGACAGAGAGGACAGACAGGGTCACAGAGCGAAGGCAGCCGGACCGGCTCCCCGCACCACGGGGCCTCGAGTGGAGAAAGCAGGGCCCGGGGCGTCTGCTCTGTGACTCTGCCGAGCAGGACGCCGCACATGGCAACGCTCTCCTCGGCTGACTTTTTTTCTCAGCCCTACGGCACGCAGGTGGAGGTCTGTGGACACCCGCGTTGCCAATGGACAAGGAAAAACAAAACCGTGGTCGGGGAGGTTTTGGTGCAGGGCCTTTAAAGATGTTCAGAATCTCTCAGAACGGGAAGTGCTCCTGGGGGTTGTGGGTCTCTGCTCCTCAGAATATTGTTTTCAAGTGTGGACGAGGAGGAGCCTGACTTTTTAAAAAGTGCTTATTTTTACATGCAGATTCTGCTGCCCTCAGGCTGCCGGGCTCAGCTCCCTCTGGGCATGAGGCACTGGAGGGGACCCCGTGTTAGATACAGCCGCCTGCCCCTCCCCTCCCCCACCCCCTCAGCAGCCGTGGGCCCATCGCCTGACTGATCTGCCCCCGGGTGTCCGGTGGTTCGCTGGGCGATGGGGCGTGGGGAAACCGAGGCTCTCAGGACACAGGGATGGGGTGACATGAACGATGACACGATCCCTGAGGGCCACTTAACGTTGGAGACAGAACGGACTCCCGCACGGCGCCCGGGACAGCGTCCCGGGGACAGCTGCGCCCATGCTGCGCCGAGAGGGGGTGGCCGTAGCCAGACGGGGTGGCGTCGGCGAGGCCGCCGGGCTCCGAGCCGGGTGAGGCTTGGTCAGCCGTCTCTAAAGCCTTCTGACCTCCTTCTCTGGGGAATATCTGAAACGTTTTCCTAAACTGTGACCGTAACCGCCTGAACCGAGCCTGAACCGAGCCCAGCTGGGGTTCTTAAGGGACTACCTCATCCAAACACGTGGATTCAGAAATGCTCGGTGACACGCAACGGTCTTGTTATCGTCAAGGAGCAAAGTGACTTGCAGGTGACCACGACCGTGTCGGAGGCTGGCTTTGGGCCCTGCGCCGTCCTGACAGCGAACCCGTGGTCCTCCTTGGCAGGGGGAGGGGGGCCTGCGGAAGGCTGCGGTGCTGGGGGAAGGGGGCGCATCTGCCGCGGGGCCCGTGGTGTCCCCACGATGTGGAAGGCAGGCGTCAGGGGCTGAGTTGCAGGACGGGGGCCAGCCGGACCCCTAAAGCCACAGCGGAGCCCCCGGATCCACTTCCGGGTGGGTTTAGTTGAGCGTGAGGCCCGCTCAGTCTTGCCTGCAAACGCAGGGGAAGACTGAAGTCCCGGCCGCGGCGAGGGCCCGACCGGGTGCCAGGCACCACGGAGGGCGCTGCTCGCGCACACAGGGCGCGCACTTCGCTGTCGCCGTGTGACTCATCCCGGTGATAACAGTTACTGCCTGCCGTCCCTTTCCGTGCCCGAGTGCCCCGCTGCCCATGACCACATCAACTACAGAGGACCACAGAGCATGTGAAAGCCGTCCACGCAACCACAGACCGTAGCGGGTGCCAGGCCACCCTACCCAAACACCGCGGCTGCGGGGTCAGAGGTCAGAGCTGCAGCCCGTGGTGAGAACAAACCGCCGCCGCCACAACCGGACGACAGCGTCCCCCAGATGGAGGGCGTCTCCTGCCCACACCCATGACGTCCCCGAAAGCGCGGCGGGCACCCATGGGCCAATTCCCACCCGCAGCACAGAGTGGGCCCGTCCCCGGGCCATTGTGAGGGCTGAGGGTGCCCGGCCACACACGCTCCTCCGCGCTCTCCCCGCCTCCTTGTTAAGCTACGGCAGTCCCTGCCGTCCCACCTCCTGGCATGAGGGACCTCCACAGGCCAACACTCATGACCCGTGGGGTAAAAAACTGCAGGCCCTCCGGGCTGGCATGTCCATGTGGACTCACCGCTGCCCACCCAAGTGCGGGGTTTCTGGGGTTCATGAGGGGTGCTGCTCAGGACTCAAGACGCCTGAGCTGGGGGTCACTCCCAAAGCTCCCCAGTATGTCATGGAGGTGAGCACCGGGCTCTGCGGCTGCATCATAGCCACCATGGGACATCATGGCCACCACGGGACATCATGGCCACCACCACATGACATCACGGCCACCACAGGACATCACAGGACTTCATGGCTACCATGGGACATCACAGCTACCATGGGACATCACAGGACTTCACAGCCACCGTGGGACATCATGGCCACCACGGGACATCACGGCCACCACAGGACACCATGTGACATCACGGCCACGGGACATCATGGCCACCACGGGACATCATGGCCACCACGGGACATCGTGGCCACCGAGGCACTTGCCCACTTCCCCAGAGCCGCCCCCAGCTCTGGAGAAGGGGAGAGGCGGCCAGACCTGACTTCCCTCCCCGTCGGGTACGCTGCACTCACTGCTTCGACAAAGCCACCCACTCATAGCCACTGTGGGGCCAAGAGGGCGCCAGGGCCGAGTGAGTCACAGGTGGGCAGCTCACGGAGGCGCAGGGGCCACTGGCAGGCTGCCGAGCCTCACCCTGGGTGCGTGCACGGAGAGCGCAGGACCAGAACGGGCTCGTGCAGGCAGCGCTGCGGCCCGGAGGCCCAGGGGCAAGGGAAGCGAGGGGGCTGAAGGCAGCAGAGGTGCCCCACTGCCGAGTGATGTATTTTACTCTCCTCTCTTGGATGAAAAAGGCGCCCAGTTCTCCAGACTAATCTAACACCTCCCCTCCTCTACATCGGGGGGACCCGCCCTCCGGTCCCCTTCTCTGCATCCCACGCTGATGCCATCCGGGCGAGTGCTGCAGGGGACACAGTGCCTGAAAGTCTGATTTTATTTGGGGTTTTTCGAAAGCACAGAGGTGAATGTGATACCGATGCACTTCTGGCCTCTGAAGCCTGGAATTCCAGAAAAATCAGAAGACACGGCCCGACTCGCCCGAGAGCACACTGGGTCCCGGGTGGGGGCCGTGATGAATGGGGTTTTAGCGAAACAGCCCCCAGGGAAGAGAGGCCAGAGGAGGACGCGTCGGGAAAGTGGAGAGAAGGAAGCGCAGAGGGGTTTCTGCGGACCAGACGGGCATCAATCACCCTCTGGGGTGGATTTTCTTCACAGAGACGTTTTGATGGCAATTGCTTGATTTGGGAGGAAAGGCTAGCTGTTGGATTGTATTTGGCAGACTTTCGGGACTGCGTGTCCTTGGGCGGATCCACCTTTCTCCTCTCTGGCCAGCCCCCGCCTGGGGCCGCCTGGAGGAACCTGGCAGGGGGGGGATGCGACCCTCCCTGCCCCTTCCACTCTGCTGCCCGCAGAGGATGGCGGAGCAGAGGCCCACGCAGCCCACGCTTCATGGGCTGGGAGAGACCGCTTCTGGTCACCACGAGGACAGGAACAGGCTTTCTTTAAGATGGATGCCCCAGCCACCGTGGCCACCAGAGCTTCTGGGTCATGGGGGAAATGCTGGCCAGCGTTTACGATGGCGGCGAACGTGGCAGCCCACGCAGATCGCCCCCCGAGAGGGAACGTGTGAGAGCACGTGCGTCCGCGGCAGAGCCCTGGGCCAGGACGACCGCTGTGGGCAGGCTGGCCATCTGCCCGCAGGGGCCGGGCGCTGCCTCCCCACTCCCCCCGCGATGCTGCCCGAGCGGACGCAGGCTGGGACTTGTAACGTGGTCCAGTCCTGACAGGTGACTGGCAAGTTACCAAAAAGCACACCTGCCTTTGCTGCACATCAACAGCCGCGGTTTCGTCCAACTGCCGACACCGTGCGACCCGAGGTCAAGAACAGGGCTGTAGCCCCTTACAATGACTAACGTTCTGCCTTGTTCCATTAAGACAGCATTACGTTTGGTGCATATGAAGGGGAGGGGAAGGGGAAGGGGGAAAGGGAGGAGCAGGAGGACAACACAGCACCGGAAAGGCGCCCTGACCGCAGGGCGTGGGGAGGGGGAAGGCCCGACGAGGCCGGGAGCGAGGGACCCCCAGTGCCGACTCAGCGCCGGGCCCCTCTGTGCTCACCGGTTCCTGCGCCTACTCCTTCCGCGTCACTGGACTGCACACACCCTCCCCCCCGCCCCGGGCCTTGGCGGGGCCCCAGGGGTCATTCTGGCCAATGCGACGTGGTGAAGCCCGGTCGGCCTTCCCAGGTCTGGCCCCTAAAGTCCTCCCGGGAGACCCCCACGCCCCTGCCTCCCTGCTCTTGGGTGCTGGCTGGGTGCGAGGACCCAGCGGAGGCTGGAGGCCCCAGGAGGTGGGGAAGCCGCCAGACGGGAGGGGAAGGACCCGGGAGCCAGCCACCCGCACTTGGGGTGGGGCGGGGTCACGGAGCCGGGGTCGCCGTTTACCGAGACAGGAAGGCGTGCGCACCGCAAACGGGGCGGCTGAGCGAGCGGCTCCCAGAATGGGGGGGAGCGCCGTCCTCCTAACTGACCAGGGGTCACAGGCCCCCGAAAGGACTGTACAGCCCCTGTTTCAGCGGCGTTATTGGGACCGGTGGAGCGTGAGCAGAAGCTACGTCATTTCTATCCTCGTCCTTAACGTGAAACCCACCACTGTGTCCCAGCTGCGGCCACCCCCTCTGCCTCTGCTGCCACTGCGGTCCCCTCACCTGCGCTGGAGCCACGCTGCCACCCCCATCACCCCGGGAGGCGAAGGCGGCCCCCCAGCAAGCCTCGTCTGCACTCTTCCCGCCCCGGGGAGCCCACCGCCCATGAGTCTGGGCCGGCCTCGGGACTGGCCACGTGGGGTGACAGTGCGTCTCTGGACTCCGATGCCGGGTCACAGGACTCCTTCTGGCTTCTGCCGGAACCTCTGGAGATGTCTGCTCTTAGGGCGCTCCCCTGGGGGCCAGGTGCTGGGCAGAGCCATGGGCAGAGGGCAGGTGTGGGCTGTCTGCTGGGCAGCCTGAGCCGGCACCAGCAGGCACCGCCGTCACCAGGCACCGCCTCTGTCGGCTCACAGCAGGCCCGCGGACAAACCCTTCTCCCCCTCTGTGGGGGGGGGGTGCTGTCTCAGACCCTCATCTGAGCGGCCAGGTCGCCCAGCTGCGCCCTGGCAGGGTCGGGGTCCGGAGCCCGGTCTCACGGCTCTTCCCCGCGTCACGGCGCTGCCCCACGGGGTCTCCTTTTTATCGTCCCGTCCAAAAATGTTCCCAAAGTGGTGCTGCTTGAATCTGTCTGTTCAAGAACAGAAAGCTGAAGGAAGTGAGCTGTGGTTCGTATTTATCGTAAGCGAGTCAGCATGTTCCCGCGCTCACACCCGGAGGCTGGGAAAGTGAAAAACCCAACCCGGGGAACAGAAGCGGCTTTGGGCGAGAAGGACACCGTCACCACGGGCACCAGACGGGCGCACCAATCGCCCGTCAAAGGGAAGACCCGCGCCCATCAGGGCTCGTGTCCCCTCCGGGGCGCAGAGTCGTCATCCCTGCCCAGCTTCCCTTGGTCCTGGGGGAAAGCAGGATGTTGACACGGAACAGAGGTGCATGTTCTGCCCTCGTGGCCCGGTGGTCACGGCTGCGGTCCGGGTGCACACGTCGCCACGGTGACGTCCCTGGTGCTGACTGGGTGACGAGGGCCACCCCCCTGCCCCCCCAACGCCCGGCAGCCCTGCTTCGGGGCCCGGAGGTACTTGCCGTATCTGGACGCGTAGTCCGGTCTGGGGACCAAGATAATTTTTTGGTACACTCTGCAGAAAGACTGGAGCTCGGCGTCGAAAGGGCGGCAGGTGGTCCCCACAATCAGGATCCTGTCATTCGGTTTCAGGAGTTTCAGGATTTTGGGAAGCTGTTTTTTCAGGCGTTTCGGTTCGATCTGGGGGGAGGAGGGGGGGAACGAATGAGCCCCATGGGGAGAAAAGAGTTAAGGGGAGAAGGCTCCGAGGCACTGTGGGAGGGGCTGCTGGCTCCATAAACTCCGGTTCTTCAGTTGTCCCAGCTCCCCCTGCCCCCCGCCGCGGGGGCCTGCTGTTTGGGTGAGTGTAATGGCAGGCGCTTCCTGTGCTCAGTCTCTGGGATTTAGATTTGGAAGAGGGAGGAAGGAAGCACCTGCAGAACATTCTAGCACCTTGGCCCTGAGAACGGGAGAGTGGCAGGTTTCCAAGCGTGGGGGAGCTGGCTGGGACTGAGTCAGCATGGGGGGCTCCGCGTTCCTCCGAGCCGTTCTAGGGGTGAGCCCGAGATGCCCTTGCCAACGGCAGTGGCACCCAGGGCCCGAGGCGCTCGGTCTCAGGTCTGAACAACGTCCGGTTACAGGAGGGGACGCTGCCTTCTCTGAGGCTGCTGGTAACAGTGCGAACCTGTCAGCTGAGTCTAACCTGAGCACTAACGGGGGCAGAAGCACGGCGCAGGGACCTGGAGCCGAGAGGGTCAGATGTGACCACGTCACCACGGAAACACCCAACTTCCAATGAACCTTGCCGGGGAGGAGGAGGAGGAGGCCGCGGGGTGATGAAGAGCCGCCACAGGGACAGCCAGGCACAGCCTCGGCTGTTTCTGCTCTCAGCTGCTCCAGGGGCATGTGGGCAGGTCACAGGGTGAGTGTCGAGCTGAGGATGCCACCGCCGGCTTCCCTGGAGCAGCCTGCAGACACCCAGGGGAGACCAGCGCCTGTGCGTCCCTGCCCGCCTGGCAGGGAGCGAGCCTGCCCGGGGCACCTAGGGGAGGGCAGGGGCATGAGATGAATTCCACCCTCAGGAGTAAAAGTGAACAGCAGGGTGTCGGGGTGACAGAGCTGCGTACGGCTGGCAGGCCTGTCAGACAGGGACACAGAGGGCCTATGCTCTGGACCCCACTCCCCGGGAGGCCCCGGGTCAGCCCAGGGTCTCTCTCTCTCTGAGTCTGGCCTGCAGGGCTGGGAGTCAGGGCCTCGGAGGCTGAACTCTTCTGGCTGTACCCGGAGGGCAGGGGTGCCGAGTGGGGCTGGTGACAGAGGGGTCTTCCAGGGAAGTCGAGGGGCGCCCCTTGGGTGGGTGGCCACCCTGGGCTCCGAGGCACAGGTGTCCCCTGCGACGTGAGGCTGTTGGCCACGCGGTGGCCATGCGGCTGCCTGCCTCCTTCCTTCCTGCTTCCTCTGACCAGCGCTAGGGCCAAGTTCCCTGTCTGGGTGCCCAGGGCAGGGAGGAGGCTGGGCGGAAGAGCAGGGGAAGAGGGGCCGTGGGGGCCATGAGACGAGGCGGCCCTGATCCCTGAGGGCAGGCCGGGGAGCCCGCCGCCCACCTGCCCGCACACACGTTCGCCCTGTGCTCTATCACCGCTCTCCCCTGGCTGCTCATAAACCCGCACTCGTACCACCACCGGAGAGCAGGCCGACTGGGCGCTGACGACGTGTCCACTAGAGGGAGGCGGGACCCACGGTTCACCCACGTAAAGGGTGTAACTGCACGTGTTTAGTGCCATCGCAGAGCCCTGCGGCCATCACCCCATTCGAGCAAGACTGCTTCACCCCCCAGATTGTCGCCGCTGGGGGTCAGGGCCCGTCCCCCAGCCCCTTCCTCAGACCCACACGAGCGCTGACCTCTTCTCTGTTCCCGCAGACGTGTATATTCCGCGTGGGTCACAGACACGGAACCACGGGGTGCGTGCTGTGAGTGTGTGTCCGGCTCCTTCCCTTCAGCTAACGTCTCCGAGGCGCGCCCCGTGTCTCGTCTCGAGCACCACTCCGCACTGCGGCTGCGAGTAATGCACAGCGTGCCGCGGTCTGCTCACCCACGCATCCACTGATGGGCATCTGTGCTGTCTCCATGTTTTGGCTGCCGTGAGTGGGGCCACTATGAACTCCGTGTAGACACATCTTCATTTCTCTTGGGGACACGCACGGGAACTGAACTGCTGGGCCGTGTGGCGACTCCAGGTTTACCCTTTGTAAGAAGGCCAGGCTGTTCTCCCATGGGGCTGCCCAGTTCTCGTGCCGGTGCCCGAGGGCCGAGCCCCGGGGTCCCCACGTCCTTGCCCACACCCGGTGCAGTCTGCTTCCCTGCGCCTTCTGTTTAGCCGTCCTAGCGGGTGGGAAGCGGCGTGAACCGTGGTGTCAATTTGCGTATCTCTGGGTGGCATCTTTTCAAGTGCTTATTGGCGAGCTGCGTCTTCTTTGGGAAAATGTGTGTTCGGATCCTTTGCCCACCTTTTCACGGGGCCACTTGTCCTTTATCACTGAGTTGTAAGAGCACTTCATCCGTTCTAGGTGCAGGTCCCTTGGCAGACGGATGGGTCCGCAACAATCTTCTCCCGTTTCGTGAGTTGTCTTCGCACTTCTGTAACATTTTTACAGCGATTTTTTTTTAGTGTTGATGAGACACAGCAGGGTTTTTTTTGTTGTCACTTGTACTTTCGGTGCCATGTCTGAGACGCTGTCGCTACCATTAGGTCCCTAAGAATTTTAGTTTCAGTTCTCACGTTCAGGTCTTTGGGGCACGATGGGTCGGTTTTTGTGCCCTGTGCGAGGCAGGGGCCCTACCCGCGTTCTTTTGCAGGTGGCTCTCCAATTGTCCCAGCGCCATTTGTTCGAAAGACTGTTCTCCCTCCATTGCGTTGTCTTGGCACCTTTACAAAGTAGTCAATTGATTGCAAACAGAAGGGCTTACCCCTGGCATCTCAATTCTGTTCCATTGATCTGCGTGTCTCCCCTCACCCAGCATCACACTCGCCTGGCCGCTGGGCTTTGGGAGGGTTTTGAACCTGGGACGTGCGAGTCCCCGACTCCGCTCTTTTCTAGGTGCGCTGGCTATTCTGAGTCTCTTGATTGTCCACGTGGATTTTAGGGTCAGCTTGTCACTTTGTTCAAAGCAGGCAGCTGGAGTTTCGATGGGGAGCACGCCGACGCTGTGGACCAGCCTGGGGATGCCGGCCGCTCTCCCCACAGCGCGGTACCCAGCGCACGGCCGTGACGGCTTTCCATTCGTCTCGGTCTGTAACTCCCGTCACACTGTTCTGTCACTTTTAGAGTGGGAGTCTCACACTTACTTGTTAGATTTATTCCCAAATATTTTATCCTTTGTGAGGTTATTACGAGTGGAATTATTTTCTTAATTTCAACTTTCGATTTTTCATGGCAGGTATGTGAATGGTTCTTTACGTGTATTCATCTCGTGTCCCCTGACCCTGCTGAATTTAGTTATGAATTCTAGCATTTTCTTAGTGGATTTCTTAGGGTTTTCGATGCGCAAGCTCATGTCGTCTGCAACAGAGAGCTTTGCCTCTTCCTCTGTAGCACGGATGACCTTCACTTCACGTCCCAGCGAGGAACGCCAACACGGCACCGGTGGGAGAGGAGACCCGATGGGCAGTGCCCCCGGGCGCTCGCCTCAGCGTGACGGCAGCTGTGGGTTTGCTGCGGCTGCCCTTCCTCATGTTGCAGCTCCTTCTCTCCCTACTTGGTTCAGGTTTTTTTTTTTTTTTTTTTTTAAATCATAGACGGGTGTTCGGTTTTGTCTAATAGGTTTCTGCACCCACCGAGATGCTGACGCGGCTCTCTCCGGTCCTCTGCCGACACAGCGCATCACCTCAGCTGACTCTGGGCGCTGGACTGGGGGTCCGTCCCACCTGGTCGGGTGCGCGGTCCGTCCTCCTCCTCTGTTCTTGGATTCAGCGCAGGGGAGGCCTTTTGTCGTGCAAGTCACAGCAGAGAAAGAGACGGGTTTCCACAGCAGCAGAAGCCTCACGCGCTGGGCCCGAGGCCAGACCACGAGGCGTCTTCCTGGCCTGTCCGCCCCTGCACCCACAGGGGTCCGTCCGGCTCTGGCTCCTCTGGCCCCATCGGGAGGAATCAACGGTCCCCACATCTTCCACCTGGCAGCTCCAGGTCCGGGCTGAGGAGAACGGAGGGGCCTGAAAGGGGGCAAAGCGCAGGACGGGGGCGATCCCAGAACGAGACTTCCTAACTCCTGGGAGCGGGCAGCCCTGCTCCTGAGCGGACTGCTCCCCCGCCCCTGCCCAGGTCTGGGCGGAAACCTGCCCTTGCTCAGAGCCCCCCCTCAGGACTGCCCAGGACAGGCAAGAGTTTGTTGGTCCTTCACTCTGATTACTGACCTTCCCCTGGGGGCCGGCTGTGTGTAAAAATAGAAAAGCCCGAGGAAAAAACCCACAGTAACGGGCAGAGCAGACGATGGACTGCACAGGCTTTGCTTCAGACACACTGGTTCCCAGTCCCAGCTCTGCTCTCAACGGCTGTGTGACTTTGGGCAGGTTACTCAGCGTCTCTGAACTTCAGTCCCTGCCCCTGAGAAGTGGGACAATCGCAGACCAGGCGGCACAATGTGTCTGACCGAGTGCTTGATGAGGAGCCGTGATTCCGAAGTGCGGGTGCTGGTGGGGTGCCAACGCCAGGTCTGCTCCATGGAAGAGGAAGGTTCGTACAGGGAGACGCAGAGAACGGGGGCTTTGGGACTTGGAGGAAACCAGTAACATTGCCCAAAACGACTGCATAAAAAGCTCCCACCAGTTCCCACCGCGCTTCGTTCCCACACTGCCTGGCTCTTTTCCTCGCCTCCCTGGTTAGGGCTGTGTGAGCCTCCTACACGCACTTCATTGCTAAGTGACCTTTCCCGAGGTCGGGATTTCTGGGGTGCAGGTGGTCACTGGGGGGTGAGACCTCTTCTGAGTGTGATTCCGGAATTGCCCCAATGGGGCGGGCAGCCGCCCGGGGTGCTGCTTGTGCTGTGGCCGGGGAGGTTGGAGTCACGGCTGCCTCCCGGTTCCTCTGCAGGAGGAATTCCTCTTTGTGGCTCAGGGCCTTTGGGGTCAGGGGACCTTAGGGACAGCGGCTGGGACGGTGGGCTCCTGGGGTGGCCGAGCGATGCAGTGCAGGGCCTGCTGGTTCCTCTCGTCAGCGAAGGCAGCTTGGCGTTCGGCACCCCTCCAGAACGTGCGCGGAAGGCCGCTGCTCACCGCGGCCCCGGGCCCTGCAGACTCGGCTGAGGGCAGAGGCCAGAGGCTGGGGCTGGAGAGTGGAGCTGGCCTGGCCTGCCCCCCCCCCCCCCCGAGGCCCAGGCAGGTGGCAGGACCCCGCAGCCCTGCTCTCCCAGGGGCGGGCCCAGGACATGGGGGTGAGTGGGACCATGTTCCCAAGTGCAGCTGGAGGACACGCACACAGCGGTGCCCTCCTCATGGTGCCCTCGCCTGTGGGGGCATGGGGCTGGGCCCCCACCGCGGGGTGCACTGCGCACGAGTCTCGCAGCCCGGGGTGTGCCTGAGATCGCTCAGGTCCCCCGCGGCCTTGTGGGTGATCGGGACCCTGTGTTCATCGCTGGTCTGGGATGCACCCAGGGCACGACCCACGGTCTTCGGTGCTGTGAGCTCCTCTGGAGGACGGCAGACCCTCCTGACGCAGAGGTGGACAGAATGAATGTCCACGGCAGCTGCAACTGCTGACTGACAGTGCGGGGGCTCATGCCCTTGGGGGGCGGGGCTTCACAAACTGGGGGGCCGTTGTCTCTGAAACCCTTTAGGCTCAGACAGGTTAAGCTACTTCATCAATGACACAGCCAGCTAAGGTGAACGGCAGAGTAGGCCAGGAACTGCGGTGTCCTGAGTCCCCACGGCCCACGGTCTTCCTCCTGCCCACACTGCCATCCAGTGGCCATCAAGGAGCCCTTGCCCACGGGCAAGACGAAGCTTCCGAAGCTTCCAACGGCGTAGGGGGTGGATTAAGCCCCGCCCTGCACTTCTCCTGGGTCTGTGACCTGGATGACGGTAACTCACTCCCAGCCTTCAGGTCTGCATCTCCGCCAGCAGAGGGAGCTAACCACCCGGTCCGCAGATGAAATAATAAATGAGTCCCCTAAGTTCCTAAAGTGAGAGGGCAATCAAGGCTCCTGGCACGAAGAAAAGATTGAGCTTTCGTTCTCCATCCAAATCGTCTCTACCTGCTCACGGTTACGTACACGCGTAAGATCCAAAGTGATTAAAACCCTCGCGGATTTCATCAGAAATCCCCAGTTACCCACTATTTGCTCTGGCACAAATTGACGTGGAATAACAATCACGTGTATCCGCAATTTTTTTTAACGTGTGGGAAATTTGCTGGTGATGGGTGGGGGGAAGTGCGGGGGAGGGGCGCGGAGAGGGGAGAAAAGGAGGAAGGAAGCCATTGCGGGCGGACGGAGGAGGCCGGCCTTTGTGCTGAGCTGCAGGCCTGCTGCTGTCCTTCCCCACGAACAATACAAGTGCTAACAATGACGCCTGTGTGGGCCGTTTGTGTTTTTTTTTAAACAGAGCAGAGTTCTCTAAATGCTTCTCACCTCTGAATCAGGTGTCCGGGCTTCGAGCTCCCCTCCCCCTTCTCCTACACAGTCCTTCATTTTCTTCTAAATCCTGCCCCGGAAAAGCGGCCCACCGGGCCCTCCACACATGGACAAGCCCCGAGACCGAGGGAGAGGCTGCCCCTCGGGACCTTCCTCCCGTGGAAAATCGAGACCTTCTCGAAAAGCAGAGGCAGCCCTGGCAAGGGGCCCCTTGGAGGACAGGAAGACCCAGACCAAGGCACGGCGGAGGGGCCCTCACCATCTGTTCCGTGTTGGGGACTTTTTTGTAGAAGGTTTTCTCCGTGTCTCCGATCCACACCACGGACGGCTGGAGCTGCCGGGCCACCTGCAAGGAGAGGGAAGCGCCTCGGTTGGAACCGTGACTCTGTCCCGGGGGCATGGTGGGGCCCCAAGGGACAGCAGGACGCCAGGGCTCCCTGTGTTTGCATTTGGGGTGGTGGGGCCTGGTGGGCACCGCTGTGTGTGCGTGACGGAGCCTAGCCCTCCTTTGCTGCCACCTGCCACTCCCCCCCACCCCGGCAGGGCACACAGGGCACCGGCACGGCGTGCTCTGGGTCCCCAGGCCTCGACTCCATTTGGCTTCGAGTCAGCCAATGAATAATTTTCTGCTGCCGACGAATGGGGACCTGAGCCCCGAGCTTGAACGGCAGCCGGCCCGGCGCACCTGGGTTCCAGCAGCTCTGCTCACCCAGAGCAAAGCGAGTTCAGCACAGGGCCCCCGCGGTTTCCCGTGTGGCCTGCTCCCTGCCATCCAGGGACTGGCTCAGTGCCCGAGGGCGCAGCTTCGGGGAGTCATTGTTCCCTAAGCGCTATTTTGAATTTAAATCTAAAGCTTCCCTACTTCCTGCCCTGAAGGAAAACAAGAAAATGAGGTTCTGTGGAGTAAAGGTCCTCAGCTTCTTAGAAGAAAAGACACTTTATTGTAACAGAGGCAAGACCTTGCTCTTTTCAGCCCCTCTTAAAAATCTCGGTTTTAGCACCGAAACCCTCGGACAAACAGTTTTCATGTGACCTGCCGTCCAGGTCCTGGGCGCGCTCCCAGGCCGGCGGCAGGCCCCTCCTCTGCATGTCCACTCGCGGGCGACGGGCTTTCCGAGCCTTCACCTTGGTCCAGCTCCTCCTAATGGGACTTCAGTGTGGCTTCTCTCCCGCTTCTCGCTGACTGCGCCACACGGACGGACGGGCTCGAAACAGGCGCCTCACTGGCTGGGGTGGCCTTGAAACCATCGGCCTTGCTTCTCGCCCTCGACCTGAAGTGGCTGTGACCTGCCGGCCACACGGCACCACAGAACTTGAACGTGACCCGTTGTTCCCTGGACGGCCCTCTCTTTCCTCGCTGGTGCGGGAGTTCCACTCTCCCTGTGCCCTAGCTGCACCTGTGCTGGGGCGCCTTTCCCAGGGCGGGCAGTCACCTGCGGGGGGCGCCCGGTGCCGTGTGGAGGACAGTGGTTTGGAAAGGGCCATTACTGTGGGATGACACCAGCAAGTCCTTTGGTGTTAACAACCGACAACAACATGGGGAATGACCCTGTGCCAAGTGCCTCGGTGTCCAGGACACCTCTCACTCTCCATGTGCCACATGCTGCGCCGAGCGTGTCCACACTTTGTCCCCTTTTACGGAGGTCATCACTGAGGCAGAGGGAAGGGTCAGCAGCGTGCCCACCAGCACCGCAGAAGCGGCGGAGCCGGAGTCGGACCTGCATCTGCTTGGCACCCTGGGCCCGGACCCTGTACACCCAGGCAGCACCCCGCGTACCACCACGGTCGACAGATGCCTGTTCCGTACCCTCCGTCACCCTGGAGCCGCATCCTCCTCGGTCACCTTCCATTCCAGCAGATGAGCTCCAAAACCACCACTGTCCGGTCCCCCGGGAGAGGGTCTCTAATCTTCCTGACCGTCCTCTGCGGCGGGCTGGCCAGGGGCGCGTGGTGAGCATGCTCTGTCCCGGGCAGACAGGAGGGGCCCTCTCCCGCCAGGACGGTCCAAGGGGCAGAGGGTCCGAAGGGCAGAGGTGCCTTCCTTGCAGAAAAGAAGTCTCGGTGGGGAGTTGGCTGTTTCCAAGGAGACTGTTGCGGGAGGGAACCGGGTTTACCACGTGGGGCTTGGGCTTGACCTGCGTGCGGAGAGCCAGTCCCTCCTCTCCTCACTCGTGAAACTTTCCCGGAGGGGCTGCGGTGCACCAGGCACCGTGCCTAGCTGGGCCTCGTCCTGGAGGAGCCTGCCAACGGTGGGGTGGGCAGACCTGAGGCCGTGAGGGTGGCCCAGGGAGAGAGGGGCGTTAGAGTGCTGGAGACGGCCAGGCCTACCCTCCTGGGGGCCGCCTGGCCACTCTGGGGGCGTCACTCTGGGGGCATCACTCTGGGGGCGTCACAAAGGCCTTGGCCAGCCCGCCAAGTTCGCTCTTCCCTGGGAAGCGGTGGGGCACCTGTCAGGGATTTAACCACCCGCCCTCGGACACTGGCTGTGTGTGGGAAGCACCCGGTAGCGGGCGGCGGTGCCCAGGGGCGCTGGGAAATCGAGGGCAAGCGTGTGCAGAGGGCGCAAGGCGAGGCTGGAGGCCAGGGGGGGCGAAATGAGGAGGCGGACCTTCCTGGCCCCAGATTTGCAAAAATCGAGACGGCCCCTCCTGTGCTGACGTCACACGCACTTACCCAGCGTCACTGTGACGCGGTGCCCGTGACCTACTGCCCTGGCCCTGGGTTTCTGGGTGTCTGGGCAGCTTCCTCCTTCTTACTCAACCAAACGGTGCTTGGGGGAGGGGCCCCGCGGGGAGCGGTCCGGTCCCCGGAGCGCTGGCAGGCGTGATGCCACCGGGACGCAGGGCGCCTGCGTCCTTCACGCTCACGGCCGACCTGCGGGCCCGCAGGAGGGTCCGTTTCCCTCTCCAGCCCTAAGGAAGCCGATCTGCTTCTCCACTCTTCTCATGAGTATTAACAGTAAAAAACTCTTTGCCAATTTGTTAATGAAAAATGGCATCCTTTGCTCTTTTAATTTTCATGTAGCAGTGACAAGGCTTCGCTGAAATTACCCACAGACAGCTTGAGGTCATGGACAATTAAGTGTAATTAATGCGTAATTGGACTTCGCATGTTACATGGGAGCGTTTTCTTCCACAGCCACTAGGGGGCTCTTCAGTCCCATCAAATGTCACTGTGGGTTCCAGTTTTGTGTCAGTTCCAGAGTGAAGACCAATTTCCACCAACACGTGCCTTTCCAGATTCCGGAAAGTTCTGTCAAAGGATGGAAGACTCTCCACCCACGTCAGTTTTACGGGTCTGAGCTTTGGCATTTTCCAAAGAAACACTACGGGAAGCTCAGCGCCAGAACCGGGTTCCCAGGGTGAGGGTGCGGCGGCGCCCCGGTGAAAACCTGAGTAGGGTGGGCCAGATCTGCCCCAGCGGCCCCCGGAAGCCCCGGAGATTCTTTCTGAAACGGCCCTGCCTTGCTCACTGGAGGAAACCCAGGAAAAAGTGCCTACTTTTTCAGTAGTTGCGTATCGGTTCACCCAACTGAAAGGGACCACCCATCCACACAGCCCATCCAGCCCACCCACCCATCCATCCACACGTCCACCCACCCCACACACACCTGCTGGGCATCAGTGAGGGGTCGGGCTCTGCGGGGGGAGGCAGGGGACATCTGGGAACAGAGAGGGCCACTGCCTAAAGAGAGCGGAGCCCCCTATCTCTGCACGGGGGTCGCTGGGCGCAGGGCACCAGCAGGGCAGGGCTGCTGTGCCGGGGAGGGCCGGGGGGCTGCGATGGGACGGCGGGGCTCACTCTCCTGAACTGTGGTCACTGAGATTCTGTTCATATTCTAACACGTGGGATATGTTGTATTTCTACTATTTTAAAATATTTTAAACTTCTCTTCCCTTGCACAGCCTACGATGACACCGCGGGGTTGAGACCTCGAGGCCTGACTGGGTGTCAGTTGGGATCAACTAAGGGGCTGAGAGTCAGGGGCGCAGCTGGGCCGACCCTGTGTGGAAAGAAAGGTCACCTGAGGCAGCGGAGAGGAGACGGCTGGAGGGGATGCAGGTGCCACGGACAGACCGTGACAGGTGACAGGAACGTGTCAGTGCTGCTGCTGAGGACCGGGCTGCGTCCGCGGGGGAGGGGCCCGGAGGGCGACAGGCTTGCAAAGCTCCCGGGTTTCCCTCTGAACCCCCTTCTCCTTCCCAGCCCGCTCCTACTCCTGGTGCCGATTTTGAGAGGTGCGGGTGTTCACACCTGTGTGCAAGGCCACGTTCACCCCCTCCTGGCACGTTTGGCCTCATTTGAGGCGCCCCGTTCCCAAGTGTTCCCACGCTGCAATGTCCGTGGCATCCACTCCGGTCCCAGCTCGTCCCTGCGGCCCCAGCCCCAGCCTGGTGCCCTGCTCCCCACGGAGCCCACCTGCACTGCTGTTCAGCTTTCCTGCGAACCCCCAACTCCTCTAAAACGTGATGTCTGGGTTTAAAGAAAACAAGAAGTGGGAAGCCGACGTGGGCTCCCGGCCCCCGCCCGGCTCTCTGACAGCCCCCCCTTATTTTCACACCTGAGGCTGCGCCCCCTCTGCTCCCTCTCCTGCTCTGGCTCACTGGGGCAGCTCTGTTTTGGGGTCAGGTACAGGTCTTTGCTTTCTCCGTATTGAATTTCACCTGGTAAAGGTGGGACTAACATATTTATTACATTTATTACACATCTGTGTCTGGGTTTTTTTAAATCACCCCCAAATACCAACATAGCCTTTGTTTGGGTTACCACCCTGGAGGAGAAGCCCCCACGCCCGGCTCCGGCCCAGCTGTTCACTCCGGCACATCTGGACAGGGCCCCTCGGTGCGCAGCCCGGGCTGCTGGCCGCGAGCCCAGCGAGAGGCCAGGGTGGCACCAAGGCAGGGGCTGCACCACGGCTGCCCTCTGTCCAGACTTGCGGGCCACGTGGGCCGAACCCGACCCTGGCTGGGTGGCCTCCTTAGCCTGCTCTCCCAGCTGACACTGACCGAGGCATGGCCTTGCTCTTGGGTCACCATGAGGACATGGGCGCCCAGGGCAGGGTGCGAGGGAGCCTTCTGTGCCCTGCAGGCCAGCTGGGGCCGGGAGTGGCTGTGGGGACAGACCTTAAATCCAGAGGCCAGGCCCTGCGTTTGCATTTTCTGGTTGGATGAAGCACTCTGGGCCACAGTGTTGTGTGTGTAAATGGGGACGTCAGTTCCTGCCTCATGATGGATTTGGGCCAATGGAAAGGGGGGCACACGAAACTCCTCAGCATGTGCTGCGCTCCGGGCCAAGGTCACGGGCAATCCCCCCGCCCGCCCGCCCGCCCCGGTGCACTGTTGTGAAAACCCAAGGAGGCCGAGGCTCCTTGAGTGACGGCCTCGCCTCGGTGACTTCTTCTGCACAGGAGATACATGTTAAATATTCTTCCTCTGCCGTATTTCTCAATTGGTTAGGTGACTGTGGTTCTCGTGTTTCCTCACCGAAGGGATGGTACTCTTTTCCACATGTGTGTAACTTTAGTAGAAGAAAGAATTTTAAGTAAGTTGTTCGGATGAAGAGAGCATTCTAAGTAACAGTGAACACCCTTCTCGAAGGAACCCGAGTTGCTGTTCCGCCGACGTTCCTGCGAGTGAAAGGCAGGGGCCCTGCGGAGACGCTGGGAACGGGGCGGACCGGAACCTGTGTCCGCGAAACAGGCCAGAGACTCCACTTCCCGGGTGCTGCCGCGCGGGCAGCGTGCTGGGGCCGAGCAAGGCCACCAGCCGGACGTGCCCTTGCGGCGGGTCCCTGGCCGTTGTGACCTTTGCCCTCCAGGGACCCACTCGGGAACAGGGACCCTTTTGAAGACGACACGGCGGGTAGCCGGGTCTTCCGTTACGGCACCTCCTCAGCAAATGCCGCAGGTTCCCCGCTGCAGCCTCCACGGCGGCCCCTGAGCCGCGGCCCACGCAGCACAGGACGCGCATGGGGCGCCTCCCCAGCTTTCTTTTGCTTAATTAAAAGCAAATACCTCTCTGCGTCGCAGACAGCTGGTCCGCCACGCATGGCAGGATGCGGCATCCTCCCAGCACATGCCTTGGAATTGAATGACTCCCACCCCCGGGCCACCAGGTCTTCCATTAAC
>PVKU01008183.1:0-76889 GCA_004027475.1 Anoura caudifer
AAAAAAAAAAAAAAGGCT
The DNA here is from genome assembly GCA_004027475.1 of Anoura caudifer. Lineage (NCBI taxonomy): Eukaryota > Metazoa > Chordata > Mammalia > Chiroptera > Phyllostomidae > Anoura > Anoura caudifer. The sequence continues at coordinate 19 of PVKU01008183.1, forward strand.
CAAATAGAAGAACAGATCAAAGCCCCAGAGCAAATACATCTAAGCAACCAAGACATAGCCAACCTATCAGATGCACAGTTTAAAGCACTGGTGATCAGGATGCTCACAGAATTGGTTGATTTTGGTTGCACATTAGATGAACAAATGAAGGCTACAATACGTGAAATGAAGAAAAATGCACAGGAAACCAATAGTGAAGGGAGGAAAAATGGGACTCAAATCAATGGAGTGGACCAGAAGGAAGAAAGAAACAACCAAACAGAAAAGAATGAAGAAACAAGAATTCAAAAAAATAAGGAGAGGCTTAGGAACCTCCAGGACATCTTTAAACGTCCCAACATCCGAATTATAGGGGTACCAGAAAGGGAAGAGGAAGAGCAACAAGTGGAAAACTTATTTGAACAAAGAATAAAGGAGAACTGCCCCAATCTGGCAAAGGAAATAGACTTCCAGGAAGTCCAGGAAGCTCAGACAGTCCCAAAGAAGTTGGACCCAAGGAGGAACACACCAAGGCACATCATAATTCCATTAGCCAAGATTAAAATGAAGGAGAGAATTCTAGAAGCAGCAAGGGATAAGGGGACAGTCACCTACAAAGGAGTTCCCATTAGACTGTCAGCTGATTTCTCAAAAGAGACCTTACAGGCAAGAAGGGGCTGGAGAGAAGTATTCCAAGTCATGAAAGGCAAGGACCTACACCCAAGATTGCTCTATCCAGCGAAGCTGTCATTTAGAATGGAAGGGCAGATAAGGTCAAGTTAAAGGAGTTCATCATCACCAAGCCCTTATTCTATGAAATGTTCAAGGAACTTATCTAAGAAAAAGAAGATCAAAAATATGAACAGTAAAAAGACAGCAAACTCATAGTTATTAACAACCACACCTAAAACAAAAGCAAACTAAACAAACCACTAGAACAGGAAACAGAAACACAGAAATGGAGATCACATGGAGGGTTAGCAACAGGGGAGTGGGAGGAGGAGAGAGGGGGAAAAGTTACAGAGAATAAGTAGCATAGATGGTGGGAGAAAATAGATGGGGGGAGGGCAAGAATAGTGTGGGAAAAGTAGAAGCTAAAGAACTTATGACACATGGACATGAACTAAACCGGGGGAATGTGGGTGGGAGGGGGGTGCAGGGTGCCGGGAGTGAAGGGGGCAAATGGGACAACTATAATAGCATAATCAATAAAATATATTAAAAAACACTCAACATTATTAGTCACTATGAAGATGTAAATCATAAGTACAATGAGATATCACTTCACATCCTCTCAAGTGACTACAATCAAAAAAAAGTAAGTGTTGACATAGATGTGAATAAATTGGAGTCATCATACATTGCTGATGGAAATATAAATAGTGCAGCCATTTTTAAATAGTATGACAGTTTTTCAAACTGTTAATATAGAATTACACTAACCCCAGTAATTTCACTTCAAGGTATCTACCCAGGGGAAATAAAAACATATGTCCACCCAAAGATTTATACATAAATGTTCATAGAAGAACTAACCACAAGAGGGAAAAGGTAGAAACAATCAAACATCCATCAATTTATGAAAGGATAACCTAAGTGTGTTTTGTCTATATAATGGAATACTATTCAACCATAAAAAGAAAGGAAGTACTGCCCTGGCCAGTGTGGCTCCATTGGTTGGAGCATCATCCTATAGCTGAAGGGTTGCAGATTCAATTCCTGATCAGGGCACACACCTACGTTGTGGGTTCAATCTCTGGTCCTGGCACATACAGGAGGCAACCAATCAGTGCTTTTCTCTCTCCCTCTCTCTCTAAAAGCAATGAAAAAGTGTCCTCAGGTAGGTATTTTTAAAAAAAGGAAGAAAGTACTAATATTGGGTTGGCCAAAAAAAGTCCATTTGTTTTTTTTCCGTAAGAGGACTCTAGCAGGACTCAGTTGTTTTTGACTTCATTAGAAACAATTGTATTATGACAGCTGTCATATCAGCGCATATTTTAAAAACTTATCAAAATTGATGAATTTTTGTGTAGCCATTTTAATATTGAAGATGAAAGAAAATAAGCAACATTTTCAGTATACTATGCTTTATTATTTCACAAAAGGTAAAAATGCAACTGAAACACACACACAAAAAAAGATTTGTGCAGTGTATGGAGAAGGTGCTGCGACTGATCCAACGTGCCAAAAGTGGTTTGCAAAGTTCCATGTTGGATACTTCTTGCTGGCTGATGCTACACAGTCAGGCAGACCAATTGAAGTTGATAGCGACCAAATCGAGACATTAATTGAGAACAATCAACCTTATACCACTCAGGAGATAACCAACATACTTAAAATATCTAAATAAACAAAGTTATTGCTGAAAATGAAAAATGTGTCTTATTTTACAAAAAAGAAAAAAAAGGACTTTTTGGCCAACCCAAAACATGGTACAACACTGATGGACCTCAAAAGCACTATGTTCCATGAAAGACACCAGATGCAAAAGAAGACATATTGCATGATTTCATTTACATAAAATGTCCAGAATAAGTAAATCCATAGAGGCAGAAAGTAGTTTAGTGGTGACCTAGGACTAGGGGTGAGAAAGATGAGTGACTCTGATAGGCATGAAGCTATTTTTAGGGTGATGGGAATGTTCTAAAAACATTTTGGTACTGGCTGCACAACTCTGTAAACATAGTATAAAAATCATTGATTGTACACTTAATTAAAATGGATGAATTTTGTGATGTGTAAATTATACCTCAATAAAGCTATTAATTTTTAAATGTTTTAAAATTATAATAACCACCCCTAGCACCAAGATTGTGATCTCCATGCGCTGACCGGTGTGGGCCATTTGGTTGGAGCGCTGTACCATGCACCAAAAGGTTGGGGGTTTGGTTCCAGGTCAGGGCACATACTGAAGTTGTGGGTTTGATCCCCAGTCAGCTGCAAATAAGAGGCAACCAATTGATGTTTCTCTTTTGCATTGATGTTTTTCAGTCTCTCTCTCTACCTTTACCTCTCTCTAAAATTAGTATACATATTTTTGAAAATTAAAAAAAAAAGATTGTGGTCTCCAAACCCCATTTCCCACTAAAAGAAACCAGGACTTCTTGGAGAAATTGTTGATTCCAGGTCTGAAGCCAAAAATGTGTAAGATGAGCCTGGAACATATTGTCACTCCAGAGAGCAAGGGATCTCTCAAAGATTGTTAGGGTGATGTCAACAAGTCTCAAGAGCCAATTTGAAGGGACCCCTGGCAAAAATGAGAAATTTTGCACATTAATAAGGATAATAATTGCAATAGAATAAAATACATCAAATGTGTTTAAATCTCTAAGTTCATAATGATTCTTAAGAAAAATAAAAGTGGTTGCAATTGAAGGGTATGAAACAACCAATTATTTTTTTAAATGGTAAATAAAAAAGACAAATCAAGCAATATCCAGGCTTTTCTACATAAATTTTTAGGACCAGTGGGTAACAAAACCATTTATAAGGGACAGTATCTCTTTGTAGAAGTATGCCAGCTAATAAATGAAGAAGGCATAATATAATAACACCATTTTTCAATTCATAATTCACCAACAGTTAACATCATCAAAAAAAAAAAAGGAACAACCAGACATGGTGTATCTTCTGATGAAAGAACCCAGGAGAATATTGCTATCATGCCATATCTAACCTGAATCTGATCAGGCCTTTCAATCAAACTACCAATTTATAGTAAATACAGAAAACAGAGAAACATGTTAGACAACTTCAAGAAGACATACTTAGCAAAATCCAAAATATGGGGAAACAACCTTGTTTCTTCAATAAATAAACTGCAAGGGAGGAGATAAAAGGAGAAAAAAAGATAAAAGGAGAAAACAGAGTTCAAGAAAAGCCAGAACACAAATTAAAAAATCATAAAGTAGGACTTTATTTGGATCCTGGTTCAAACAGAGTGGTTGCTGTAATGGTGATATTGTGCTGGCTTTTTTAAAGAGACCTTATCTTTTACAGGTATATACTGAAGGATTTATAGATGAAAATATATGATGTCTGGGATTTGCTTCAAAATAGTAAGGAATGGGGGAAGTGAGAGAAGTATATGTGAAATAAGGCTGGTCATGAGTTAATAAACAGTAGCTTTGGTGATGGATACAGGAAGGCTCATTATGCTATTCTCTTGACTTCTGCATATGTTTAAAATTTTCCATAATAGAAAATTTTCCTAAAAGTCTATTTCATGTGTTTGTAATGATTATTAGTATATAAGAAAATGTATAAAGAGTATTTACCACCATGACTGACAGCCCCACACAATGTTTTTAATTTTTATATTCCCTTTCAATTAATCACACCTAAAAGAAGTACATTATTTAGACCAAGCATCATGGCCCATGTGACTGTGTCCACCTAGTGGGAATTTACTGAAACTTCAAGTTTAGAATTAGGAAATGCCAACCTGTTATGCAACAGCAAAGTCAACAATCCCAAATGCCTCCCCACCACTTCTAATAAATATAGTCATTTTCTTCTCGCCTTGTAGAAATGCTTGAGATCATTTATCCATTATTTTTTATTCATTTACCACATTCACACAGTAGGTTCTGGGGATACAAATATTAATATAGTGGACCCTTGACTGATTGAATGCATTAGTCACTACAGGAATATTTTTGAGTGCCAAATGAATTCAAGAAAAAGTGCTAAGTATCTGTTACTGACCCATAACTCAGTAATCATTAACTCCCCTCCTAAAAGCCAGCCCTACTGGACATATAAAATTGAATAGAGATATGGTACTTACCCTTACATAGTTTCATTTAAAAACTATAGAGCATCAAAACCCAAATAGCCAAGAACAGGAAGCTGAATGTGCTAAGAGATCTCAAATGATTCAGTCCCCAGTACGTTTGGGGTACAAACATACTGGAAAAAGTATGTTTGGGGTTCATTGAGTAGTCAGTTTGGCTGAAGCAATTAATAAATATTAGGGTAGACTTGGAAACCAAGGCTGAAATGGTACACTAGAGCTATGTGCGAAGAACTCTGAAGGTTAGGTTAAGCCATATTAATTTTATTAGGCAGCAAGAGAGTTGCTTCAGGTTCTGGAACAGGAAATGACTCCTTAGGACTGTCATTTGGAAAGATGCCCCTTGCAGCAAGTGGCAGAGCCCACAGATGCTCACAGAAAACCAATTCAAGCCCAAACCACAGCTCCCAGTTCCTAGCACACTATGACATACACATGAGCACGCTGAATGACTAACAGACTCACGGCACCTGAGATGGACTTTAACTTTTGGCAATCCAGCTGCAGAGTAAAGCCTTGCTTTCTCAGCATCTACAGACCAGGCCTGAACCACCACTGAGAAAACTGCCTGCCACAGCCAAGAGCAGGGCTTAGCAAGCTTTTTCTGTAAAGAGTCAAATGGTAAATGTTTCAGGTTCTGCAGGCCATGTGATCTCTGTTGCAACTATTCAACTTGCTAAAACAACCACTGACAATACATAAATGAAGGAGCTTGGCTGTGTTCTTGTAAGAGTTGGCCCTCACTCCGTAATTCACATACTCCTGAGTTTGGAGCCTCTTTCCAGAGCCCAAGCGCAAAATCCAGACACAGACTGGCTCCAACTCCTTCCAGAAACTCAAGCCTCATCTGTCAGAAACTGAGAAGGCTTTTTCAGAAATATAATCCCTCCAGACCGGGGGCCCATCCACCTACTAGAACTATGCAGACTGATTGTCTGCCCAACCCCAGGGCAGCTAAACCTGTTAGACCCATGCTGCTCTCATCCTTGCTTACAACTCAGGACACAGCCCCTCTAGGCATCCACTCTTGCCCACACCTGACGCCTTTGCTCTTTCCACCTAATCTACCTAAAAGGGATGTTCACCTCCTACTCAGCTCACATCAGTGATCCTCCAACCTATAGAAGCTTTTCCATAGGCACTTACTATTTCATTCCCCTGTTTTCCATTCTTCTAACACTCACTGCTGCCTGCAATGATCTGATTTGTTTATTGCATGTCTCCTCCCACTAAAATGTAAGTTACATGAGATTGGGAAACCTGTCCTCATTCACTACTGTAGTTCTGGCCTAGAGTAGGTACATACTCAGTACATACTTAATAGAGTGCCCTTTTCACCTCCTTTCCTTGAAGGAAACCTAAGGACTTGGTTTTTCCTGTGTGCACTCAAGTGGAGGCTGCTGGACTCCTGTCCTACGCATCTCAGAGTCAGGCACAGCAGCCTCACTTCCAGTCTCACTTTTTCCCTAGCCCCAGTCCCACCGCCACTCACACCCTCACTGGGTGAGCCTCTCTCTGGTCATTCACCTGAAGCTTAATGCCACTGCTCTTCTCTAGGAAACCTTCCTGGGTGCTCCAAGTCCAGGTGATGTTCCCCTCCTGGAAGGTTCCATGGGTTTCTGTTCTTTGCTTATAAGGGTATTCTTCACATTGTATTGCAACTGTTAACTTAATTATTTGTCCCTTCCTTCAGCCCCATCCCCCTGCACTAGGCCATAAGCTCTTGGCGGGGGGAGGGACCTGTGGCAGTGTCTGTACATAATAAGCTGTCAACAAATATGTATTAAAGAAAAGCATTCATAAGCTATTTCAACAGAAATAGACTAACCACTGTGACACCCCACAGGAAGCCACTCTCACAGAACCAGTGAGAAGTAGGAAGGCTCTAGACTGGGGGGTATGGTGGGAGTCAGTTGGAACACAGGACATGAGGTCCCATATTTGTCATAATCTTCCTCCCCAGATTTCTCCCCCACCCCTCTGTTCTCCATCTCCTCAGCTGACACCAGCATCCACCCCAGCTACTGAAGCCAGAAACCTAGGGGACCTCCATCCTCACTCTGCTCCATCTAATCAGAGACCAAAATCTGTCCTTTCAATCTCATGTCCAGTCCCTCCTCTCTATCGCACTGCTACCACCTACATTCAGACCACCACCATCTCTCACTCTACTTGCTTCAGGCAAATCTTAGCTGGCCAGCAGCCTGCAGGCCTGTCCTTCCTACATCCTTCCTCTGGCCATCCTCCCCACAGCTGGAACAGGAACAGCAAATGCCTTAAAAGTGGAAATCTGATTGTGTTATTCTTATAATTAAACCCCCATGATGGCCTCTCATTTCCTTCATGGTTTTAGTCGGAGCTCCTCAGCATGCCAACCGAGGACAGCCCTCCATGATCCACCAACTCCCCAAGTCTCATCTCCAGTCCCCTCCCTAACACCCTGTGCCACATAGTTCATGCTCACCCTGGTTACCCTGCCTGACCGTGTACAATGCAAAAAAAAAAAATCATTTTTGAAGACCCAGATCAAACATCTCCTCCAATGAGGCTCATTGGATGCCCCTACCTCCCCCTCCGCAGTCCCCTGAAGAGCCCACTGTTTGGCACTCTGTGTGTTCGTGGCTGTCTCACTCTCACAGACCACAAACTCCTCCACAGCGAGGGCTCATATCCCAGTCAGCATGGCATTCCCCAGTGCCCAGCACAGAGCCTGACACATAGTGCCCCTCCGTGACCACTGAAGAAAGTGACCAGAACCTAGACAGCACTGAGGTTATGGCAGTGTGGTAGAGGAAACGATCTGCTGCCCTCTCCTGGCAACTTGAGGAATCTGCCTAACCACAGACACCTCCCTTCCATGCCCTTTGTACCCCGACCTCCCACCCCCACCCCCAAAACTAGCAGTGGAAGGAAAAGCAGAAAAGGGAGCTGACACAGAATGGGGGAACTGATGAACTGTCAAAAGGGACAAATTGGATTGGCGTTCTGCCTCCCGGAAGCATGCCCACACCTTTCTTCCCTCTTGGGCGAAGCTTCTCCTAAACTCTAGGGGTCCCCATGAAACTTGCAACCAGGGCAGCAGTGAGCAGTGGCAGCTCATACCAGGCTAACACCCTGAGCCTGTCTCCAAGGCCCCCTTTTGTCTGACTTGCCAGTGAGCCAAAGCAGCCCTGCCCAGGCTCTCTTCTGTTGCTGCTTCTATTCTAAGTCCTTCTTTGTCCCCAGCTTTAATGAACATAGTCCCAAAAATGTAAAAAAGGCAAGACAAATTCAATTCAGGTGTTGGCAAGGCACATTTGTCAGCTCCCACACGTGTCCATGCAGCCAGGGTGCACAAGCCAGTCAGTGCCCCAGATGGAGGGGTGCATCCTAGGAGGGAGCCTGTCCTCCCCTACAAACTGTAAACTCTTTGGATGGTGTCTTACTTGTTTCTCTTTCTGGCCTGTTGTCATTATCTTGTCACTATTACTGCTGCTTTTGTTTATTTAAGTTCATGATTGCTAATTTTTCCTCCATTGTAAAACATTAGTTTTGTTCTTGTACAAGATGGGGCAAAGTAGGTTTACAGTCATTTGTATGGAAAATAGTAGAATAAATCATAATAATACAAGAGTGAAAATATGTTTTGCATACACACAACTGTAAACCTACTTTTTTATTTTTTAAATATATTTTATTGATTATGCTATTATAGTTGTCCCATTTCTCCTCCATCATTCCCCTCCACCCTGCACACCCCCTCCCACCCACATTCCCCCCTTTAGTTCATGTCCATGTGTCATAAGTTCTTTAGCTTCTACTTTTCCCATACTATTCTTGCCCGCCCCCTGTCTATTTTCTACCCACCATCTATGCTACTTATTTCCCCTGCACCTTTTCCCTCTCTCTCCTCCTCCCACTCTCCTGTTGCTAACCCTCCATGCGATCTCCATTTCTGTGTTTCTGTTTCCTGTTCTAGATGTTTCCTTAGTTTCCTTTTGTTTTAGGTGTGATTGTTAATATCAGTGAGTTTGTTGTCTTTTTACTGTCATATTTTTTATCTTCTTTTTCATAGATAAGTCCCTTTAATATTTCATAGAATAAGGGCTTAGTGATGATGAACTCCTTTAACCTGACCTTATCTGAGAAGCACTTTATCTTCCCTTCCATTCTAAATGACAGCTTTGCTGGATAGAGCAATCTTGGATGTAGGTCCTTGCCTTTCATGACTTGGAATACTTCTTTCCAGCCCCTTCTTGCCTGTAAGGTCTCTTTTGAGAAATCAGCTGACAGTCTGATAGGCACTCCTTTGTAGGTGACTGTGCCCTTATCTCTTGCTGCTTCTAGAATTCTCTCCTTCATTTTAATCTTGGCTAATGGAATTATGATGTGCCTTGGTATGTTCCTCCTTAGGTCCAACTTCTCTGGGACTCTCTGAGCTTCCTGGACTTCCTAGAAGTCTATTTCCTTTGCCAGATTGGGACAGTTCTTTATTCTTTGTTCAGATAAGTTTTCCACTTGTTGCTCTTCCTCTTCCCTTTCTGGTACCCCTGTAATTTGGATGTTGGAACATTTAAAGATGTCCTGGAGGTTCCTAAGCCTCTCCTCATTTTTTTGAATTCTTGTTTCTTCATTATTTTCTGTTTGGCTGTTTCTTTCTTCCTTCTGGTCCACTCCATTGATTTGAGTCCCATTTTTCCTCCCATCACTATTGGTTCCCTATGCATTTTTCTTCATTTCACTTATTGTAGCCTTCATTTGTTCATCTAATTTGTGACCAAAATCAACCAATTCTGTGAGAATCCTGATCACCAGTGCTTTGAACTGTGCATCTGATAGGTTGGCTATCTCTTGGTCGCTTAGATGAATTAGCTCTGGGGCTTTGATCTGCTCTCCCATTTGAGCCATTTTATGGTTTGGGTTCTTCTTTGTTTATTTGTTTGTTTGTTTGTTTGTTTGTTTTGGTCTGGCCGCAGCTGTTACATAGTGAGGGGCAGAGCCTTAGGTGTTCACCTGGGCGGGGCAGCCCAGTTGCTGGGTTGTGAAGCTATGTGGGGGCGGGGTCCAAGAGGAAACAATGGCGCTTGCTCAGCTCTCTCTCGGATTCCAGTCCCTTCTGTCGCTTTCCCCAAGCAAATTGGGCCCCTCTGGTGCTGATTTCCATGTGGGTGGGCTTGTGCATGTTCTAGGACCCTGTGGGTCTCTCTAACGAACTCTCCTGTGAAGCTGGGATTCTCTCCCGGCACCTCAACCCCCATAAGTGTTTTCAATCGGTGTTTAGGCTTTATTTCCTGGTGCTGGGACCCTGCGTTGCGCAGTCTGTCTTGCTGCCTGTTTTTGCCTGGTTTATCCATGCACGAATGTGTGACCACAGTTAGCCGCCTTGTGCGCCTCGCTTGGTCTGCTCATTGCCTCCCCATGCTCAGTAACTGCTGCCTGTGCGCCTGGGGTGTGCCAACTGCCGCCTCTGTAAACCTACATTTGCCCCATCCTGAATAGAAACACTCTGAATTGACCACTCGCTTCTCTTGATTTTAAATCAACTTCATACTGGTAGGAAGTTGTCTCTGATGCTCTGGGTTTCTCAACTCTTCCCCAAAATCCAAACACCGGTTAAGGATGCTCCTACATCCACTCCTTCCCATGGCTTCAGCAAGTTATGTGACATAATGCACCAACTCTCTCCCCTGCCCTCCTAGCCCCCACCACCACCTGGCCTGGCAGAGAAGCATTATCTTAGCTCCTATTGGGGCTGCAGGTCTGAGTGTACTTTGAAATCTGGAAAACTGTCTAACACATGACATGGGAAATGGATTTGGGGAAGAAGTTTGGGAGAGGAGACAGAGGTTTGGGAGTAATGTGTAGAGTTAAAGGCTCAGAGCAACTAAGACAGCCATCTGCAGACAATGATTATCCATTATTCATCTTTGTTTGAGTCCTCAGTGTTCATCACACAGGGTACTCAATAAACACCTGATGTCTTGAAAAACTGAGAGGGGAGCACAGGAAGAAAACAAAAGGGGCTAGCAACCAGAGGCCCATCTTTTTATAGTGTAGAAAATTAGAGCTGCCTAATAGCGTTGCCCTCAATTTAGGAATCTACCCCACTAGGAAGGAAATGTCTTTTTCAATTAATGAATAATCTCTCCTGAGCTCTGAAGAAGTCCTCCTTTCCTCTCACTTAGTTCCCATCCACTTATCCTTTCCCTAAAGAGTTCTCTGAACAACAATCTGAATGTCCCCTTGAACATCGCCTCCAGTAAAGCAATAGCTGCCCCCCAATGGCTGACAGTGTGTTCAGTGAGACACAGGTGCAGAAAGATTGCTCCCATCCCCAGGAAGTCTGGGATCTCAGTGGAAGACATGGTATCCATCGGCACTGGCTTCTCCAGGATGATTAGAGAACCATGTAAGACACAATGAGATAGGAAACTGGCAGACACTGGGCACTGAAAATGTGTGGCAGAGAAAAGAAGGGATTTCAGTTCAGTTAGGAGAGCTATCAGGGAGGAGCCTGGGTCTGAAACTGTCCTAAGCTAAGTACAAGTAGGAAGAAGAATGAGAAAGTCATTGTCTGGGGGGTCTGAGAGCATTATGAGACCCAGGGACAGGAGTGTCATCAGAGCTTCTGGAATGGGGAGACATGGTGTAAAGGGGACAGTCAGCCCACCCACCCCCATCATCCCTACTGAGAGCTGTGCCACCAGGGCAGAAGCAGCAAAGACAGACCACAGTCTTTGGCCACCTGTGTGAGGGCTTCCCTCCCCCTCCCCCCCACAGCAAACCCCACAGCCATGCAGAAGGAGAAAGTGCTGACCAGTCTGACAGTGTCATCTCAATGTCATCAGCAAGGTCAGTGCCAATTTGGAGGAGGTGAGGAGTGGGGCATGCTGGGCCATCCAGTGAACCTGAGGGGCCCAAAGGAAGAAGGTGGCGGTGACCTCCCTGACTCCCTTCCCCACATTCACAGAGTCAGCTTGGGCTGCAGAACTGTGCAGCACTGCTCTAAGATCATGACAAAGAGCAGGCCAGGTTTGCCATCCCCTCAGAATGGAATGAAAGGGGCTGGAGAGCCTTTTCTCTCAATGCTTATTTCATCCTGGTCCAGCCCCTGACCCCCATGCCCACAGTTCTGATGAGCAGCCTAAACACTCCATCCTCTAAATGGTTTCTTAGCAACTCAAGCCCAAAGTCCTCTGCCTCCAAAATCTAGTACTCTCCACCCAATCATCTCCTCTCCCAAATTCCAACACACTCCACCACCTAAGGCTCCTCTACTCTCTGTGCCCTGGATTCTCAGGTCCTCTTTGGGGTGGGGGGGGGCTTTCTTGTACCATTTGTACCACCTGAAAGACCCTACTCCCTCCACCCAGAACAAGAGGGTAGAAAGAAAACAACACTGGGCTTATAAGCAAAGAAGCTAGCTCCAAATCATTCCATAAACACTGAGTGTCCCTACATTGCTGATATAACATATGACCACAACCTTCACAGCTTAAAGTCATTTAACTTTATGAATTCTCAGCAGGGGTGTCCAACCTGTGGCCTGTAGGCCACTTGTGGCTCAGGATGGCTATGAATGAATGCAGCCCAACACAAAATCATAAATTTACTTCAAACATGAGTTTTTTTGTGATTACATATCACAGTGTATTTAATGTATGGCCCAAGAAAACTCTTCTTTCAGTGTGGCCCAGAGACACCAAAACATTGGACACCCCTGGTTTACAGTAATTGAGGTCAGAAGTCCAAAATCCATCTCACTGGGGTAAAAATCACGGTATCAGCTGGGCTGTTTTTTCCAGAGCTCCAGGGAAATTTCAGTTCCTTACCTTTTCCAGATTCCAAACACTGCTTGCATTTCCTGGCTCATGGCCCCGTAGCACACTGACCTCTGCTTCCATTGTCACATCTCCACCTTTGAGGCTGACCCTCCTCCCTCCCTCACAAAAACTGCTGTGACTACATTGAATCCACTAGAAAAATCTCCCTGTTTCAAGATCCAAGGTCACATACTCATAGATTCTGGGTATTGGGACATGGACATCTCTCCATAGGGGCATTATTCAGCTTAGTGCTGTGCCATGCGCGTGCATGCACGCGTGCACACACACGTTCTTCTCACAAATCAATAACAAAGCAATCTGATTTTCTTGAAATTGGAGGCACAGGTAGCACTTTGCCTCCTCACACAACCAAAAGAAGGACAACAACAAATTCAAACACATAAAACCGAATCTGCCAGGAAATCGAACTGTATGGAAGTCCAACAACCAAGGAGTTAAAGAAGAAATATTCATTCACATTGGTTGGAGGGGCAAAATGGGCAGCCAGGGCAGAGAGGACATGCAGCAAGGTGGTGGCTAGAGAACCAGGAGGTCCCACATTTGCCTGCAGATAAACTGGGAAGAACAACTGGGGAGTGACACAGACTACACACACCCCGGGTTCCAATGTGGGAATATAAAGCCTCAAACCCTCTGACTGAAAAAACTGTGGAGGTTGTGGTGGCCGGAGAAACTCCCAGCTTCACAGGAGAGTTTATTGGAGAGACCCACAGGATCCTAGAACATACACAAAACCACTTACCCAGGAATCAGCACCAGAAGGTCCCAATTTTCTTGTGAGTAGTGGAGGAAGTGATTGAAAGCCAGCCCAGAGCTGAGCAAGCAGCAATGTTCCCTCTCTGACCCCTTCCCCACATAAAGTGCTACAACACAGTGATGACAATGTGGGTTGCCCCACCCTGGGGAATTCCTAAGGCTCCACCCCTTACTATGTAACAGGTGTGCTGAGACAGAGAAATAGGGCCCCAATGAAAGAACAGATCAAAGCTCCAAAAATAGAACTAAGCAATGAAGAGACAGACAACCTATCCGATTCAGAGTTCAAAATATTGGTAATCATGATGCTCACAGAAATGATTGAGTATGGTTGCAAAATAGAGGAAAAAGTAAAGGCTATACAAGGTGAAATAAAGAAAAATATACAGGAATCAAACAGTGAAGGGAAAGAATCTGGGACTCCAATCAACAGTTTAGACCAGAAGGAAAAAAGAAATATTCAACCAGAACAGAATGAAGAAACAAGAATTCAAAAAAATGAGAAGCTTAGGAACCTCTGGGACAACTTTAAATGTTCCAACATCTGAATCATAGGGGTGCCAGAAGGAGATGAGGAAGAGGAAGAAATTGAAAACTTACTTGAAAAAATAATGCAGGAGAACTTCCCCAATCTGGCAAAGGAAATAGACTTCCAGGAAGTCCAGGAAGCTCAAGAGTACCAAAGAAGTTGGACCTAAGGAATCATACACCAAGGCACATCATAATTACATTACCTGAGATGAAAGAAGAGAATCTTAAAAGCAGCAAGAGAAAAGGAGACAGTTACCTACCTACAAAGGAGTTTCCCTAAGACTGTCAGCTGATTTCTCAAAAGAAACCTTGCAGGCAAGAAGGGGCTGTAAAGCAGTATTCAAAGTCACGAAAGGCAGCGACCTACATCCAAGACTACTCTATACAGCAAAGTTATCATTTAGAATGGGAAGGCAGATCAAGGGTTTCCCAGATAAGGTCAAGTTAAAGGAGTTCATCATTGCCAAGCCCTTATTATATGAAATGTTAAAGGGACTTAGCCAAGAAAAAGAAGAAGATCAAAACTATGAATAGTAAAATGACAACAATCTCACAACTATCAACAACTGAACATAAAAAAAAACAAGCAAACAACTAGAACAGTAATAGAATTACAGAAATGGAGATCACATGGAGGGTTATCTGTGGGGGAGCGATGGGAGGAGAATGGGGAAAAAGGAACAGGGAATAAGAAGCATAAATGGTAGGTACAAAGACAGACAGGGGGAGGTTAAGAATAGTATAGGAAATGGAGAAGCCAAAGAACTTAATATGTACGACCCATGGACATGAAATAAGGGGGAGGGGGTTAATGCTAGTGGGAGGCAAGGTATAAGGCAGAGGGGAATAAAGGGAAGAAAAAATATGAGACAACTATTGTAGGGAACTTCTTCGAGAGACGGGGAAATGTCTCATGCCCAGCACCCACGTGGAAATCCAGTGGGGGGCATGACGGCACACAAGACCACACCTGTGAAGAAGTTCTCCCATAGGAAATCAGACCTGCATTATACCTAGGCTGCTTTGTGACTTGCTCTTGCTAAAACTCTCTCACCCTGAGTTCAGGCAGCAAGCACTTGCTGCATATCTTTAAAGTAACTTCCCCAAGTCTCTGCTAATTCTCCGAAGGATTGAAGTGTAACCAGACCTGTTACTCTTATTGTTCCCTTGCATTTGCAACATTTTTTCACACCCCTTGACAATAATCTATAATGGCTGAACCCTAAAAACTGGTTTGATGGACTGAATTTACGAGTTTCAGTCATGGCAGCCCTTGGATGCTTCCTTGTCTGAATCCTTATTTGTGCTTTACGATGTATATGGAAGTTGTTTTCTTGTGATCGCATTCAAAAACAGCAAATAGTAGGTTTCACAGGCTTAACAGCTACAATTGATTTCAAAAACAAAAAAGGGGGAGATGTTGGGAATTTCCCTGCCTGGTTTCAGAAGCTGTAAACCACCACCACCACCCCCCCCCCCAAGGCTAAGGCTGAGTGAGTGACCTTCGGACCATAAGCCACTAAGGAGACAAAGCTTATCTCCCTGGCAGGAGCATCGCTTCTGTTCCTTTTACTTCACCTTCCCTAACTGATCAATGCTTGATCGGTTAGCCAATGACAGGTAAGATTCCTCAAGGGAGGAATGACCTAAGACAGGCATGATCATGGGGAACCCCCAGGGAAGGACTTGGGGGCTATAGCAAAAGGGGGTGATGGACCCTTGCCCCTCGACTTTGACATAGCCTGAGTCCTGATTCTGTCTTTGAGAAGTTTCCTAATCTCTTGGCTGCCTTACTTCTCCTGCCTGACTTAAGCCTGAAACAATGACAGAGGTCAGTGCAGCACTGTGCTGGAAAGGGTGGGTTCCCCAGGTGATCAGGCCTAAGAAAGAATACATAAAATCTTGTGAAACCTGCTTTGCTAAGAATGCTCTCAATTAAATGATAAGGGTCCAAGCAGAAAATGAGTTTGTTTCCCAAAGTTTTGTAGCCTTTTAGCTAACAGACCCTGACTCAGAATAAGCCCTCATAGTTCTTTGTATGCTATCTATTGTTAGATCCTTACTGCCTGGCAATGATTAATGAGCTTTACCTGTATTCCACCACAAATTGAAAGCAATAAAAGCCTGTCAAAGCAAGGGTCAGGGCACTATCCTCTTGAGAGAGTGGCCATGCTGCCCCTTCTCCTCCACAGGACTCGGTAGTCTGTGTGAATGTATCTCGTCTCATCCATAATGCTGCGGACACTGTGGGCAGGTGTCCATGTCAAACTATAATAGAACAATCAATAAAATATACTTTAAAGAAATCTGATTTTTAATAGGTAAAAGATATGAAGAGACTCTTCACCAAAAATGAGAGACAAAATGGCAAAGTACACAAAAAGATGCTCAATATCATTATTCATTAGGGAAATGAGAATTATAAAAACACTAGGATTTTCACTGCATACCCACTAGAACAGTGAAAAGACTATTCAGTATTGGCAAGGATGGAGAGCAAATGTAACTCTCATGCACTGCTGGTAGAAATACAAATGGTATACCAATTTAGAAAACAGCTCAGCAGTTCTTTATAAAGTTAAACATGTACTTACCATATGGCCTACCAAAGCCTGCCCCTCATGAGGACATGAAGAGAAATAAAAACATATTTCCAAACAAAGATTTATACAAAGGATGTTCCAGCAGTTCATTTCCAGTAGCCACAGGTTATACACAACCCAAAAGTCCTTCAGCTGGTGAACAGATAAACAAACTGTGACCTATTCATACAATGGAATACTATTCAGGAATTAAACAAGAAAAACAAATTACTTGATGCGAGCACTGCCCACAGTGCCCGAGGCATTATGGATGAGATACGAGACATATTCACATGGACTACTGAGTCCTGTGGAGGAAAAGGGACGGCATAGCTACTCTCTCAAGGGGAGATCGCCAGGTGCCCTTGCCAAGACAGGCTTTTATTGGGTTTAATTTGCACAGGAATACAGGTAAAGTTCATTAATCATTGTCAGGCAGTAAGGATCAAACAATAGATAGCATACAAAGAACTAAGAGGGTTTATTCTGAGTCAGGGTCTGTTAGCTAAAAGGCTACAAAACTTTGGGGAACAAAACTCATTTCCTGCTTGGACTCTTATCATTCAATTGAGAGCACTCTTAACAAAGCAGGTTTCACAGGATTTAATGTATTCTTTCTCAGGCCTGATGCCCTGGGGAATCCACCCTTTCCAGCACAGGGCTGCACCCACCACCAGCATTGTTTCAGGCTTATGGCATTGTCTCAGGCTTAAGTCAGGCAGGGTAACCAAGGCAACCAAAAGATTAGGAGACTTCTGGTAGACAGAATGAGGACTCAGGCTTTGTCAGGATAGCTGAGGGGCAAGGGTCCATCACCCCCTTTTGCTGTAGCCCCCCAAGTCATTCTTTGGGGACTCCACATGCTTGTGCCTGACTTAGGTCATTCCCCCCTTGGGGAATCTTACCCATCATTGGCTAACCAACCAAGCATTGGGGGCCAGTTATGGATGAAGCAGAAGGAGCGGAAGCAGTGCTCCTGCCAGGGAGATAAGCTTTGTCTCCTTAGTGGCTTATGGTCCAAAGGTTGCTCACTCAGCCTTGGCCATGGGGGTGTTACAGCTCCTGAAACTACGCAGGGCAGTCCCCAACAATTGCTGATACACACAACAACACAGGTAAATCTCAAAAGCTTATGCTAAGTGAAAGAAGCCAGACACAAGGGATACATACTGTACAATTCTCTCACATGAAGTTCTCCACAGGCTAAGCTGTAGGAGAAAGCAGGTTAGTGCCTGCCAGGGCTCAGGGAGGAGGTCTAGTGGGGCTGATTATGAGGAGGCACAAGCGAACCTTCTGGGAGAGGTGAAGGCTCTGTATTGTGGTGGTTGTGATGGCTGCATGGCTGTATGCATTTATCAACACCCACTGACCACAGGACTTCCGGCCAAGATGGAGGCATAGGTGGACACAACCAAAATTAAGGACACCAAGGATTTAGAAATAAGAAAACAACCACAACTGAGAGAAAACTGAACTGTACAGAGGTCCAACAACCATTCATCCATTCATCCAGACCAGTAAGAGGGGCGGAATCACGACAGGAGGAAGTGGAGGTTGGTAGACCCGGGCATGCAGGCAGTGGTTGGCAGGCCCCAGGCACACAGGCGGTGGCTGGCGGACCCCAGGTGCAAGGTGGCTGGCTGACCAGGAGGTGCCACATTCCCACGCTGATAATCCAGGCAAAAACGGAGAACAAGACAGAACTTGCAACCCAGGGCCCCAGCTCCAGGAAATAAAACCTAAAAACACTGAGACCCCGCCCCCACACACAGCGTCACAACCCAGAGACTGGGCTGCCCCACCACAGTGAACACCTAAGGCTCCGCCCCTCATTACATAACAGCCCGACCAGACCCCCCCCCCAAAAAAAAGGCTCAAACGGGAGAACAGATCAAAGCCTCAGAACCAATTCATCTAAGCAACCAAGATATAGCCAACCTATCAGATGCACAGTTCAAAGCACTGGTGATCAGGATGCTCACAGAATCGGTTGATTTTGGTTGCAAATTAGATGAACAAATGAAGGCTACAATACGTGAAATGAAGGAAAACACACAGGGAACCAATAGTGATGGGAGGAAAAATGGGACTCAAATCAATGGAGTGGACCAGAAAGAAGAAAGAAACAACCAAACAGAAAAGAATGAAGAAACAAGAATTAAAAAAAAATGAGGAGAGGCTTAGGAATCTCCAGGACATCTTTAAACGTCCCAACATCCGAATTATAGGGGTACCAGAAGGGGAAGAGGAAGAGCAACAAGTGGAAAACTTATTTGAACAAAGAATAAAGGAGAACTGCCCCGATCTGGCAAAGGAAATAGACTTCCAGGAAGTCCAGGAAGCTCAGAGAGTCCAAAAAAGTTGGACTCAAGGAGGAACACACCAAGGCACATCATAATTACATTAGCGAAGATTAAAATGAAGGAGAGAATTCTAGAAGCAGCAAGGGATAAGGGCACAGTCACCTACAAAGGAGTGCCCATTAGACTGTCAGCTGATTTCTCAAAAGAGACCTTACAGGCAAGAAGGGGCTGGAAAGAAGTATTCCAAGTCATGAAAGGCAAGGACCTACATCCAAGATTGCTCTATCCAGCGAAGCTGTCATTTAGAATGGAAGGGAAAATAAAGTGCTTATCAGATAAGGTCAAGTTAAAGGGGTTCATCATCACCAAGCCCTTATTCTATGAAATGTTAAAGGGACTTATCTAAGAAAAAGAAGATAAGAAGATAAAAAATATGACAGTAAAAAGACAGCAAACTCACAGTTATTAACAACCACACCTAAAACAAAAGCAAACTAAGCAAATAGAACAGGAACAGAAACACAGAAACGGAGGTCACATGGAGGGTTAGCAACAGGGGAGTGGGAGGAGGAGAAAGGGGGAAAAGGTACAGAGAATAAGTAGCATAGACGGTGGGAGAAAATAGACAGGGGGAGGGCAAGAATAGTGTGGGAAATGTAGAAGCTAAAGAATTTATGACACATGGACATGAACTAAAGGGGGGAATGTGGGTGGGAGGGGTGTGCAGGTGGAGGGGAATGATGGGGGAGAAATGGGACAACTGTAATAGCATAATCAATAAAGTATAATTTTTTAAAAACCTACTGACCAATACACTTAACATTGGTCAGTTTAGCACATGTAAATCAGATGTCAGTGAAACTGGCTTTAAAAATCAATGACATGAGAGAAAGAATACTTGGTGAGTAAAAATGGAGAAAGATCAATGTTTTCAAGCAGCAGCAGAGAGAACTGTGGAGAAGCAAGAAGGAAGGATATGGTGATTCAGGGTTGGGATAATCCACCAAGGAAGAATGGGATTTTTTGCCTCAATGCTCAGAGAGAGAGGGGGTGTCAGATATGAGAAATACACCTCTTTTGCCCCTGACTGGGTAGCTCAATTGGTTGGAGCAATGTCCCTATGCACCAAGGTTGTGTGTTCAATCCCCAGTCAGGGCATATGTAAGAGTCAACCAGTAAATGAATAAATAAGTCAAACAACAAATTAATGTTTCTCCTTTCTCTCTCTCTCTTTCTCTCCTCCCTCTTCCCCTCTCTCTCCCTCTCTCCCTCTCTCTCTATGTCTACCTTCTTCTCTCTTTCTCTCTCTGTCAAAAAATAAAAATAAATACACCTCTTTCTTTCATTAGAAGAAACAGAAAATGAGAAAGAAAGAAAGAAAGAAAGAAAGCTAAGACCCAGTCAGATAAGCAAACAAACAACATGTGTCTAAAAGCCTGGAGGAGGGAGGAGGAAGATGGTGGCGTGGTAGGAAGGAGCACATTTCACTTCCCCCAACACACGGGAGAAAAACCTGACCAATTTACATCAGAACGGAGCAAATAGCCATCAGAAACACAGCATATTTGAAAACAGGAGATCAAAAATTGTAGTGGACTTTGAAAAACCAGATGGTAAGGAGAGTACTTCAGAACAATAAGAGCCCAAGGGGCAGCACGGACACCAGGGCAGGGACCGAGGCCCAGGGCCGGTGTTTGCCATGCCTGCCACAGGGTTCTAGGGAGGGAGCCGGGTCAACCGCTCCCTGCCCAACCAAACAAGGTTTCAGCAGCACCAGGATAAACCTGGTTGCTTGAAGTCTCACAGAGAGGAGCTGGGGTCTCAGTGGCAGACAAGCTGTGGCTGTGAACACCCACAAATAGCCCATGGAGGACTGCACACCAGAGCTCGCCTGAGCTCACCTGATTGCCAGCGTCTGGCGCCATCGAGACAGCCGCACGCCAGAGCACAGTGCCCACGGAACGGCCACACGCCTAAGCTCATGGGATCATTGGAGCCCGGCACCCGCTGGACAGCTGCACGCCTGAGCTAGAGGGACCTTCGGCTCCTGGCGCCCACAGGATGGCTGCATGCCTGAGCTCACCTGAGCTCGCCTGATTGTCAGCGCCTGGCGCCATTGGAACAGCCGCCTGCCAGAGCTCCCACCACTGTTGGCACCCAGCGTCATGGGGACAGCCCCACGCCTGAGCTCATGGGACCATTGGTGCCCGTGGGACGGCTGCACACCTGAGCTCATGAGACTGTCCGAGCCCACCATTGGGGATGACTGCACGAGGATTGGCACCCGTGTGTGACCACAGGTGGCTGGGAGATCATAGGCACCCACGTGCATCTGGGGTATGAACACGCTTCCTCAGAACGTACGCCTGAGGCCTGGGCAGAGAGGCCCAGGGCTAGCTCTGAGGACAGTAGCACAAAGATAACTGAGTGCTGAACAGGGAGAAAAGCGATACTGTCACCCCTAGGCCACTGCAGCCAGCAAGACCAGAAACAGTGGCTTGGCAAGATTGAAAACAGCAAGAGTTGTTGATTTGGCAGGGGGGGGGGGGGCGTTTTTTTTTCCTTGTTGTTTCTTTCTTTCTTTTTTTCTTTTAATTTTTTTCTATTATTTTTTCATTATTTTTATCTTTTTTACCCCTCAACACCCTTTGCTTCTCATTACTTCTTTCTTGTTTTATTCCTTCTTCCTTTCTTTCTAATTTTATCTCTTCTTCCTTCTTTTTTTTCTTTTCTTTTCTTCTCTTCTTCCTTCTCTTTCCATTTTTTTCCTCTTTTCTCTTTTTAAATACCCACAAGTGAGACAAAAACAAAACAACAACAACAACAAAAAAAAAAACCTGGAACTGTGAAAAAGCCAGAGTTGGTCCCAAGGAGGGGGCATTTCAACAGATAAGACAGTGAAAGCTCTGAACACCAGGATACCTGAAGGAAACAGCATCACTGAATCTCACAGGTATTCTACCACAGAAGTTCACACCATAAACCCAGAGAGCCAGAACAGATCCATTTAAGAAGCTAAGGCTAACAAGAAGAGCCTCAAAAACAATGGGAAGAAAAAGAAATAATCCCCATATGAAAGGAAAGGAGGAAGCACCAGAAAGAATGCTAAATGAAATGGAGGCAGCTCAACTATCAGATTTTGAGTTCAAAACAATGGTTGTCAGGAAGCTCCATGAGCTCTCAATGAGCTACCAGAAACTATAGGGAAGCTACAATGAACTCACTGCAAACTATATCAACATGAAAAAGGAAATAGAAGCTATCAACAAGGGCCAAGAGGAAATGAAGAATACCATTTCTGAACTGAAGAACACAGTGGAAGAAATCAAAAGCAGAATCGGTGAAGCAGAAGATCGGGTCAGCGAGTTGGAGGACAAAGTAGAAAAAAACA
Organism: Anoura caudifer; assembly: GCA_004027475.1. NCBI lineage: Eukaryota > Metazoa > Chordata > Mammalia > Chiroptera > Phyllostomidae > Anoura > Anoura caudifer. The sequence goes on from PVKU01008183.1 coordinate 22,182, forward strand.
CCCAGAAAGAGCAAGAAGAGGAAAAGAGGCTCAAAAAGAATAAAGAGGGATTAAGAGAAATGCAAGACAATATGAAACGTAGCAATATCCATATAATAGTGATACCAGAAGGAGAAGAAGAAGAGCAAGGGATAGAAAACCTATTTGAAAAAGTAATGATGGAAAAGATCCCTAATTTGATGAGAGAAAAAGTCACGCAAATCCAGGAAACACAGAGAGTCCCAATCAAGAGGAACCCAAAGAGGCCCACTTCAAGATACATCATAATTAAAATGGCGAAATTCCAAGACAAAGAGAGAATCTTAAAGGCAGCAAGGGAGAAAAAGGAAGTAACATACAAGGGAGCCCCAATAAGGCTAGCAGCTGACTTCTCAATGGAAACATTCCAAGCTAGAAGAGAATGGCAAGAAATATTCCAAGTAATGAGAGCCAAAGGCCTGCAACCAAGACTATTTTACCCAGCAAGGCTTTCAGTCAAGATAGAAGGCCAAATAAGGAGCTTCCTAGACAAAAGAAGTCTAAAAGAATACACCTCTACCAAACCAGCTCTGCAAGAGATACTGAAGGGAGTGCTTTAAGGAAAGGAAGGAAAAGGGAGAGAGAGAGAGAGGAACACAGGTACAAAAATGGCAATGAATCAGTACCTATCAATAATAACCTTAAACACCAATGGATTAAATGCTCCAATCAAAAGGCACAGAATAGCTGAATGGATAAGAAAGCATAACCCACACATATGCTGCCTACAAGAGACCCACCTCAGGACAAAAGACCTACATAGATTCAAAGTGAAGGGCTGGAAACAAATTTTCCAAGCAAATGGACAGGAAAGAAAAGCCAGGGTAGCAATACTCATATCAGACAAAATAGACTTTAAAAGAAGGGCCATAAATAGAGACCCAGAAGGTCACTTCATAATACTCAAGGGAAGAATCCACCAAGAAGACATAAACATTGTAAATATATATGTACCCAGCATAGGAGCACCTAAATACATCAAGAAAATCTTAGAGAACATCAAGAAAGATATTGACAGCAACACAATTGTAGTAGGGGATTTTAACAACCCACTGTCAAAAATGGACAGATCTTCCAAACAAAAAATCAATAAAGATATTGTGGCATTGAACAACATTCTGGATGAAATGGAATTAACTGATATATATAGAGCCCTTCATCCCAAAGAAACTAAATACACATTCTTTTCTAATGCACATGGAACCATTTTCAAAGATAGATCACATGATAGGACACAAAACAAGCCTCAACAAATTCAAGAAAATTGAAATCATACCAAGCATTTTCTCCAACCACAAGGGACTGAAACTAGAAACCAACCCCAAGGGGAAAAACCCAAAACACTCAAAATCATGGAGATTGAATAGCATGGTATTAAACAATGAATGGGTCAAGAATGAAATTAGGGAAGAAATCAAAAAGTTTCTGGAAACAAATGAAAATGAACTCACAACGACCCAAAACTTATGGGACACAGCAAAGGCAGTCCTCAGAATAGCAATACAGGCCTACCTAAAAAAGATAGAAACATTTCAAACAAACAACTTAACTCTATGCCTACAAGAACTTGAGGAACAACAACAAAGACAGCCCAGAGCAAGTAGAAGGAAGGAAATAACCAAGATCAGAGCAGAATTCAGTGACATAGAGACTAAAAGCACAATTCTAAGGATCAATGAATCCAGGAGCTGATTCTTTGAAAAGATAAAGAAAATTGACAAGCCTTTAAGCAGGCTCATCAAGAAAAAAAGAGAGAGGACCCAAATAAACACAATCAGAAATGGAAGAGGAGAGATTACAACTGATACCACAGAAATATAAAGGATTGTAAGAAATTACTATGAAGAACTATATGCCAAGAAATTTGAAAACCTAGGTGAAATGGACAAGTTTCTAGAAAAATATAATCTTCCAAAACTCAATGAAGAAGAAGCAGAAAACCTGAACAGACCAATAACAGCAGATGAAATTGAAGCAGTAATCAAAAAACTCCTGACACACAAAAGCCCTGGACCAGATGGTTTCATAGGAGAATTTTACAAAGCATTTAAGGAAGAGCTAACCCCTATACTTCACAGACTATTCCAAAAAATCCAAATGGGTGGAAGACTCCCAAACTCTTTTAATGAAGCCAGCATCATCCTAATCCCAAAACCAGATAAAGACACAACAAAGAAAGAAAACTGCAGGCCAATATCGCTGATGAACATAGATGCTAAAATCCTCAACAAAATATTGGCAAACCGCATCCAACAATATATTAAAAAGATCGTACACCATGACCAAGTGGGATTCATCCCAGGGATGCAAGGTTCATTCAACATTCGCAAATCGGTAAATGTAATACATCACATAAACAAAAGCAAAGACAAAAATCACATGATCGTATCAATAGATGAAGAAAAAGCATTTGATAAGGTACAGCACCCATTTATGACAAAAACACTCAGCAAAGTGGGAATACAGGGAGCGTTCCTCAACACAATCAAGGCCATATATGAGAGACCTACAGCCAACATCATACTCAATGGGCAAAAACAAAAATCTTTTCCACTAAGATCAGGAATAAGACAAGGTTGTCCACTTTCACCACTTCTATTCAATATAGTATTGGAAGTATTGGCCACAGTGATTAGACAAGAAAAGGAAATCAAAGGCATCCAAATTGGAAAGGAGGAAACAAAGCTATCACTGTTTGCAGATGACATGATAGTGTACCTAGAAAATCCTATAGAGTCGGCCAAAAAGCTGCTTGACCTAATAAATGAATTTGGCCAAACAGCAGGATACAAAGGCAATATCCAGAAATCAAAGGCATTTTTATATACCAACAATGAAAGAGCAGAAACAGAAGTCAAGGAAAAAATCCCATTTGATATAGCAAAAAGAAAAGTAAAATACCTAGGAATAAACCTAACCAAGGAAGTAAAAGATTTATACTCAGAAAACTACACAACGTGGAATAAAGAAATCAAGGAAGACACAAACAAATGGAAACATATACCATATTCATGGATTGGAAGAATTAACATCATTAAAATGTCCATACTACCCAAAGCAATTTACAGATTCAATGCAATACCTATCAAAGTACCAATGGCATATTTCACAGACATAGAACAAACACTGCAAAAATTTATATGGAACCATAAACATCCTCGAATAGCTGCAGCAATTTTGAGAAAGAAGAGCAAAGTAGGAGGGATCACAGTACCTGACACCACATTGTATTACAAGGCCACTGTAATCAAAATAGCCTGGTACTACCATAAAAATAGCCACATGGACCAATGGAATAGAATAGAGAGACCAGAAATAAACCCAATTTTCTATGGCCAATTAATATTCGACATAGGAGGCAGCAACATAAAATGGAGTAAAAATAGCCTCTTCAACAAGTGGTGTTGGAGGAACTGGACAGCTATGTGCAAAAAAATGAAACTCGAGCACCAACTTACACCATACAGAAAAATAAATTCAAGGTGGATAAAAGATTTAAATATAAGCCGTGACACCATTAAAGTCCTAGAGGAGAACATAGGCAGGAAAATCTCAGATATTTCATGCAGTAACATTTTTACTAATATGTCCCCTAAAGCAAGGGACATAAAGGAAAGAATAAACAAATGGGATCTCATCAAAATAAAAAGCTTCTGCACGGCTAAAGAAAACAGTATTAAAATAAAAAGAGAACCAACTGTATGGGAAAACATATTTGGCAATGATACCTCAGACAAGGGTTTAATCTCCAAAATATATAAAGAACTTACACAATTCCCTCTAAGAGGACAAGCAACCCAATTAAAAAATGGGCAAAGGACTTGAACAGACACTTCTCCAAGGAGGACATACAGAGGTTCCAGAGACACATGAAAAGATGCTCAATATCGCTAGCTATCAGAGAGATGCAAATTAAAACCACAATGAGATACCACTTCACACCTGTCAGAATGGCCATCATAAACAAAGCAACAAACAAGTGTTGGAGAGGTTGTGGAGAAAAGGGGACCCTAGTGCACTGTTGGTGGGATTGCAGACTGGTACAACCACTATGGAAAGCAGTGTGGAATTTTCTAAGAAAACTAAAAATGGATCTACCTTTTGACCCAGCAATTCCACTGCTAGGATTATATCCTAAGAACCGTGAAACACCAATCCAAAAGAATCTATGCACCCCAATGTTCATAGCAGCACAATTTACAATAGCTAAGTGTTGGAAGCAACCTAGGTGCCCATCAATAAATGAATGGATCAAAAATTATGGTACATTTACACAATGGAATTCTATGCAGCAGAAAGAAAGAAGGAGCTCCTGCCCTTCGCAACAGCATGGATGGAACTGGAGAGCATTATGCTAAGCGAAATAAGCCAGGCAGTGAATGACAAATACCATATGATCTCACCTTTAAGAGGAACCTAAACAAAAAAAACAAACAAACAAGCATAATATAACCAAAACACTGAAATTAAGAAGGGGCTGGTAGTCACCAGAGGGGAGAGGGGAGGGAATTTCAGGGGCAAAGGGGAAGGGTTTGGAGCAACTAGTATAAAGGACACATAGACAAAAACTAGTGGGGGTGGAAATGGGAGCAAGGTGGGGAGGGCTGGGGTGGTGGGCTGGAATGGGAGTAAAAGACAGAAAACTGTACAAGAACAACAATTAAAATGAAAAAATTTAAAAAAATAAAAATAAAAGGCTGGAGGAAGTGCAGGAGCAGCTAAGGCTGTCTGTGGGATTGATTCTTCAAGCATTACACATGCATGAAGATGAAGCGTCAGTCATGCTCTCAAAGCTCTTAAATACCTGCAAACTAAGAAGGAAACAGAAGGACCAAAAATAGGTTGCTGGTTGCCAGAGGCTAGGAGCTGGGGGAGGTTGAGCAGTGATTTCTAAAAGTCACAGGATTTCTTCATGGGGTGATGAAAGCATTCTATATTTGATTGTGGTGATGGCTGCACCACCCTGTGCATATACTAAGGGGCACCCAATTGTACATGTCAAATGGGTGAATTATACAGTGTCTGAATTATATCTCAATAAACCTTTTACCAAAAGGAATTATTTGCATATTGGTACAACAATGTGAATGTACTTAGTGCCACAATACTACACACCTAAAAATGGTTAAAATGGTAAGTTTCATGTTTTGTATATTTTACCACAGGCAAAATAAATAAATAAAAACAAAAATCAATTGTATGCTATACACTGGCAACAAACAATTGGAAAATTAACTTTATAAAATAGCATTTACAATAGCACCCAAACTAAAAATACCTAGGAATAAATGTAACAAAAGATGCACAAGCCTCTATGCTGAAAAATGTAACATTAAAACATTGCTGACAATAAATAAAGAATACCTAAATAAATGGAGGCACATATAATATTCTTGGATTAGAAGTAATTAAGATGCCAAATGTCCCTGACTTGATGTATAAATTCAATGGAATCTCAACCAGAACACCAGCATTTTTTTCGACATTGACAAAATGATTCTAATATGTGTACAAAAAATGTGTTGAACCTACAAAAGCCAAGGCAATCTTAACAACAGAACAAAGCTGGAGGACTTACACTACCAGATGTCAAAACTCATTTTAAGCTACAGCAACTAAGATGCCATGTGGCACAGGGATAGATGAATAGACCTCTGGAACAAAGGAGAGTCTGCCAACAGACACAAATACATAGTCACACCTGATGGACAACAAAGGAGCCATCACAGCTCAGTGAGGGATGGTTGTCTCTCAATAAATGGGGCCTGATCAACTGTACATCCATATGTAAGAAAAATAAACCTGACTCCACCTCATGCCACATGTAAAAATTAATTTGAGATGGATCACACACCTAACTGTGAAAGATTAAAAAAAAAGTTTCTAGAATTCAAAAAACAAAAAGGAGACTATCTTCACAACCATGGAATAGAGAGATTTTTTAAACAAGATACACATAAAAAATCAATATCTTTCTTCTCAGATGACATGATCATCTATGTAGAAAATCCAAAAATAATCAACAATGACCCAAAACCCTGATAGAATCAATATATAATTCTATTATAGAAAGGTTGCAGGATATAGGTTTACATGTTAAAGCTCATTGCTTTTCCAAGCACCAGCAATGGACAAGTGAAATCTGAAATGAAGAATATACCATCTACACTAGCACCACCCCCCAAAACTGAAATACTTAGGTATAAATCTAATGACATATGTATAAGATCTATATGAGGAAAACAATAAAACTCTGATGAAGGCCGTGTTTCTTTGCTCATTTTGGCAGCCTCCCTGTGTTTGTTTCTATGTGTCAGGTAGAGTCAACAAACAGTGGTAGAACAACAGGACACTTGCAAACAAAACAATGAATGTAGACAAAGACCCCCACTTCTGCCCAAGCACTCATCATTGATATGTGCAATGATGAAGTTGAGATCCTGAAGCCTGGTAAACCCAACCCACTGCCCATGAGCTTAGCCTTGACCCCATGCAGATTTCCATTACGTGCAGGCCTCACACAGAGGTCTACTGTTTTTCACATGTGTGAAATGGAGCTGCCTTCACTAAAATAAGGAAATCCATAAACGTTTCATGAAATGTATAGTAGCACTTTTCACCAGTGGTATAGTTTGTGTTTTCTCAGTCAACAGAGAACAAACATCGCAAGAAATAATGGAAGCATCCTTACCATGTTTGGTATTACAGTTATGACACAAATCATGCTGCTAAGATTCTAACTCTTAGGCTGGGTGCTCTCCTGACAAGTTTCATTACGTTCTGTGTTGCATAATATGCGTGCACGCTCATCTTGCATTCTTTTGAATGATACAAATATTATACAATTTTTTAAATGTTTAAGAGCACTGGCACTCTATGAAGAACAAATAGCACCTTTAAAAAATAAAGTATCCTCATGTTTGAAGGATGGGCCTAGCATTAGGGAGATGACCCAGATTAGCTCGGGATGGCTCATTTTAGCAATGACAAAACTGCTAACCTTAGCATGACTTATCTATAGGGTACAGTGGATGATATTTTTTTTAATATGCTCTCTTTCTCTAGCAAAAAGGGGAAATTTTCTGAAGGATTTTGAATGATTGAATGATACCACTGAAAATAACTACATTGTTAAATATCTCTGATGAGACCGCTAATTCAAACAAGCTAGGAAAGGGGTAAGGAACAGGAGGGAAAGAACAAAACACCCACACACTTTCTATACTGAATATGTGTAAGTTTTACAATCAGAAGAATGTAATGTAAATAACCAGAAATCCTGCTCTGAATTTCAAGCACCCAGTGCCCACTGCCCTCCCTGATCCCTCTCATCTCCCAGCCTCCACACCCACTCACTGAGTGGGTGAAGAGCTTTCTTGCTGAAAACTTTTCCTTCTTGTCCTTCCCCTTTCCCTTCCACCCTAATTTTCCCTTCTCTTATAGGCCTCCGTATTTTGAGCACTTTGTCCCAATCACCACCACTGCACTGATCACGTTACAGTGATGACCCTTATGTATTAACCACCTGCTTGAAGGTGGGTACCATGCCAGAGAGCTGACACACACTGCCTCTTCTTTAACCATCACAACTGCCCTCATCAACAGTGTTACTGTCCCAATAACCTGCCCCAGATCAAATGGTTAGTACATGGGTGACCTAAGTCTTTGCTTACTCCCATGCAGGTGCTCTTTCTATTGCTATTAAGTTACCTGTTTATGCAATTACAGGCTCATTTAAGTGTTCAATTAATATGTGCTGACAGGAATCAAAAAGACATAGACTTATGCTGTTTGCTCCCAATTTAAAAAAAAGGTGCAGAAAAGCATTACTCTAAAGATGAAGTTTCTCTTCCATCCCAACTTTTTCTGCTGAATAACACCCAATGGCTCTAGCATTAAAAACTAGTACATGCTGAGACCAAGCAGGTGCGTGAGACAACAGTAAGATCACTGCCACACCTACAAGCCAACAGCCTACCCTCCATCCCAATCACCTGGAAGTTTGGAGGGTTTTGATACCATATCCTTCGCTGATATCCCCAGTCATCTAAGAAGAAATGTCTTACCCTGACTGGTGTGGCTCAGCGGCTTGATGGTGGTCGTCCTGCAAACTCAAAGGCAGTGGGTTTGATTCCTTGTCAGGGCACATTCCTGGGTGTCCGGTCAGGTCCCTGATTAGGGGACCTGCGAAAGGCAACCTACCCATGTTTCTCTCATATATCCATGTTTCTCTCCCTCTCTTTCCCCTTCCCCTCCCCTTTCTCTAAAAAACTAAGTAAACAATTTTTTTTTAAGGAAAGAGAAATGTCTTAGTTGTGGCTAAATTCATTTGCTGTAAATTGCTAGAGGCACCAGTTTTATCTCTTCTGCATCTCCTTTCAGTAAAGTTCAATCAGAGAGGATTATGATGAGTTTAATTATCACATTATGTTAAGGTACTGAAATTTCATGTGTTACAGCCTTTTTGGTTACCTACCTAAATGGGACAGTTCGCCTACAATAGCACAGTGCCAGGCCCATAGCCAGTGCTCAAAAAACAATTTTATTATTATTGGAATAAAATTCATATAGCCAATGATTGTTTGACACCACTCAAAAGGCACGATGCTAACCTGGGATTAAGTGCTTACCAAAATCAAGACCCTCGCTACAAGAATCTTTTTGTTAAAAAGCAATTGTTTAGGTAACTAGGTGCTGCAGAGCTTTGACCCGCCACACAGATGCTCTGCCCTCCACAGATAAACACTTGGGAACCAAATAATAAGAAAATATACCTTGCCACGGCCTTTAGTAAAATGGAACGACTTTTTCATGAGTTGAAACCATTTTTTTGGTTTTGTTTTTAAATATTAACTTGAAGAGCAGTTTAATTATTGTCGGGGACGGACCATTCAATACGTGCCCCGTATAAGAATCCTCAGCTAAGCGGGTTATTTCTCGCAAATCGACTGCTCCGAGCACTTTAAAGAGCTGAAGGAGTCACATCTTCCGGGCTCTGGGAAAATTGAGGCTGCTCTGGTCCAATTCTGTGCACTGAGGTAAGCGCTCCTCACTCATTGCGCCTCCCCCGGCCCCCCAGTTCCTATTCCCTTCACGTCTTCCTCCCCAATTCGTTAAGTGTCCTTGCAGAGGGAACGCGGGGAGGCCGTGCCGCCTATATTTACGGTCAGCATTCATAAATACGCTCATCTGGGGTCCCAAGGGAGACGGACGCGCTGCCACTGACATCCCGCTCTTTCAGCAAACCACGCAGCAGGCTGCAATGTATGGGGAGGATCTGGCTTGGCAGACTAAGTACTGGAGTGATGTAGGGACATGGAGAAGGATCTGGAAGAATCCGGTTAGACCGGGAAACGGGAGAGCCCAGGAGAGCGTGGTGCCAGGGGGAAAGGGCGGTCCTCAGATTCCGAGGATCCCAGGAGTGGGGGGAGGAGGGCAGGACAGCCAGCAAGGAGGAATGAACCACAAATAGAAGATTTCACATTAGCCCCCAAGGCATTATAGTCCCAACCCCCCTTAGCCACTGGCGTCTCAAGAAACTTCTCCACCCCCACCCGCTCCGTACCGCGCTCCTGCTGCGGCTCCTCCCAGCCCCTCCCTCTGCTGCGGGTGGGACCAATCGCTCCCTCCGGCGCTCAGTACCCACCCTAATCTTCCTCCCCAGCCGGGCTTTGCTGCGGGCGGCGAGCGCGTGGGGAACCTGAGGAGCTCGAGCCTTGGACCAGTTAGTTCGTACGTCGGAGGCTGCGAAGCCAGCGCGCGCGCACAGGTGCAGACAGGCCGTTTGGCCGAGAGAGCTTGTCTCACGCCCTCTGCGCAGCTCGCGGAGTAAACCGCGCTCGGAGCGGCCATGACCGCGGAGGAGATGAAGGCGGCCGACAGTGGGGTGCAGCCGGCGCCCCTCGGAATCGAGGGAGTGGACATCAGCCCAAAGCAGGATGAAGGTGTGCTGAAGGTAAGGGCGGGACGCCGGGGGAGCACATGGCCAGCTGGGGGTGGCCGAGCCCGGGGCGCCCATCGCAGCCGCCTTCCCGCCGAGCCTGGAAGCCCCCGGCCGAGCCACAGAGCGGAGACGGCCGACTCTGCAGGCTCCGGTCCCGTCGTGGAGTGCTCGTGCAGCCGGCGGTCGGTTTGCGTTGCCTTTCTGAACTAGGCTGCGTAGTTTAGGAGTTGAGGGCGGCCTCAGGCTCCGAAGGGGGTAGCCTAGGTGCGCGGACCTACTCTTGGCCCTTATTCCATCTCCCTTGGAGGCTGGTGGCTTGACTCAGGCCCCCAGCACTGCAGCGCCAACTGCGGTGTTCCCGGTGAAGTAGGGCGGGGGAGTAGGGGAGGCACGGGCTCGCCGGTGCACGCGAGCGGCAGCTAGGGCCCTTGGGCAGCGTGCACCAGGAGCGGGGCCTGCTGCAACCCCGCAGGTGCGGCCAAGCTGCCAGTTCCATTCCTGCCAGCCGCACCTGGAAGGCCTGGGCCTCCTTCATCGATAGTGGTGCGAGAACTCGCCAACCCGTGGCAGTTGACTATTAGCTAGGACCAGAAGCGGGTCACAGGAGTAATTTGCTGTCCCAGAGCCTTCTGTGCAACTTGGCCCCCGGACCTGGCCTCGAGGAAAGTTCTGGCACCCTCCACCCTCTCGTTAGTCCCTTTCTAAAGGCTGGGACCTAGCTAGGTCACCCGCTCAGCCACGCTGTATCCCCTCCCCCAACCCCGGGAAACCGAGGGAGCGGTGCATGCCGGGACCTGTAGTTCCTCCTTCCACCTCGGACCGCCCCCCCACCTTCCTGATTTGGGGCTTGGGGCTGGGGGCCTAAAGAAGGTGCTTTGCTGGGGAGCCTGCTTCTGTGCGAGAGATAGGCAAACCTCCTTCACTCTCCCTATATGCTCCACAAATGCATGTGACTTTCCCCCCAAGATCTTGGACTCTCAGGCTGCTCTGCCGATGGGCATGTGGCTTTCCCTTCTGTCTCCAGGGTCCTAGTGATTTCTACCAAGTGTTTATTCCAGGAAGGGTCATTTCCCCTTTTATCCTCCACTCCTTTCCCTTAACTTTTCTACTCAAACCCCTGTCTGTTCTATCATGGAACCTTTCCTTTAGAGGGCATGACACACCTACCAGGTGGCCCATGGAGGGACCTTTGATAAATGCTAAGGAAGAGAAGCCTCGGCTTATAAATTCCTGGGAAATACTCTTAGCCCAGAAATAAAGGACTTAAACTAGCCTACCAGTCAGGAATGCCTGTGTCCTGAGTCCAAGTTAAGGGCCTGTTTGGGAGCCCCTGTGCTGGTCCACAATCTGGTAGATTCCCTCTTTCAGAGGCTTCGTTACTCACACTTATCTCCAAACCCGACTCTGATCCGGAAAGTCGCTGGCATTTAGGAAGAATGAGAACATAGAGCGTAAATACTTCTTCCTTTGCTGCTGATAAACTTTACCAATTGAGTCCTCCAACAACTCTAACAGATGGTCATCACTCAAAATAAGGTCTAGAGAGTCTGAGTGACTGTCCAAAATCACACAGCAAAAACTTGAACTTGGATCTTTTGTCTCCAGAGTTTGTTTTCTGTTGTTGTTTTATTTTGTTTGTTTTTTAAGAGTGAGACCTATTTGTTGTTCCACTTATTGGTTGCTGCTTGTGCATGTGCCCTGTTTACAGATTGAACCTGCAGCATTGGTGTGTCAAGATGACACTCTAACCAGCTGTGCTACGTGGCCAGGGCTTGTCTGCAGTTTTTCAGGCCAAGTCATGCCACACCTCAAGAAAGACAGGGAGGTCATTTGGCTTCTAGCCAAGCTTTGTATCAAAATCCTTTGACATTGGTCCCTTGACTCTATTTATAAGGAGGCAGGAGACTCCCTCCATGTACTTGTCAGAAACATGCAGGCTGTTTTGTGCCTCTTTCTGCCCCTATCCCTGGGTACTCACCTTCTCCCCCTTCCTCCCAGGTCATCAAGCGAGAGGGCATGGGCACAGAGATGCCCATGACTGGGGACCGAGTCCTCGTTCACTACACTGGCTGGTTGTTAGATGGCACCAAGTTTGACTCCAGTCTGGACCACAAAGACAAATTTTCCTTTGATCTGGGAAAAGGTAAGCAAAACCTAGGCTTGGTAGCTAGGTTTCCAGGAGCGGTCACAAGCAGGAATCATGTTTTCAGAAGCTTAAGGAGGCATGGTTTATTACAAACTGCTGCTTTTTTTGTTGTTGTTACTCCTGTTTCTTTCAGTATCCTGTAAGTATACTGATTTCTCTCCTTGGTCTGATCACTCTGAGTACCTAACTTCCTCTTCAGAAGTGACTGCCTTGTTTCTTGAATGTCTTTGTTCCAGAGTTGAGCATTTTGGTTTGGTTTTTAGAGGGGTCTGAGATGACCACGCTGATTGCAGCCATGTGTTTCTACCTTCCCAGTCCTATTTCTAAAGAGTGTCTAGCTTCCCCTCAGACATTGTACCTTGGGGCCACAGAGCCCAGAGTCAGTTCCCTGCCAAGAAGCAAGGACCTGTTTCCTTTCTGTACCTACAGGGGAGGTCATCAAGGCTTGGGACATTGCTATAGCAACCATGAAGGTGGGAGAAGTATGCCGCATCACCTGCAAGCCAGAATATGCCTATGGTTTGGCAGGCAGCCCTCCAAAAATCCCTTCCAATGCCACGCTTGTGTTTGAGGTAAGTGTCCAGCCAGAAAGCAAGGCAAAGAGCCAGGCTTACCTCAGCTCAGGGCCTGGCTGCCCTCCAGTCCTTCCTGCTGCTTGGAGACAATGTAGCCAAAGCTAAGGGTCTGGCCTTAAGGGGCAAAGAGAAATGGCGAGGGCAGTTGTCTTTGCTGTGCACACAGCTTACTGCTGCCAGAACAGAGGCTACGATGGAGGTTTCGGGTGGGAAGAGGTGGCCACGGCCCCTCTTCAGACTCAAGGCTATAATGGGCAGAGACATGTTTATCTCAAGTACAGTGCCAAGAGGAATCAAAAGGAGCCAGGAGGTCAGAATGTGTATGCGGTTACAAATGACAGTATGGAATGTTGGCACCTAGAAATTAGAGGAGTGGGGAGATGCCTCCCCATGTGGGTCAGGAGGTGAGGAAAGTTTCCCCTGAGGAGGTGGAACTTGACACTGGAAAGTCTGCAAGTAGTTGAGCCCTAATCACCACTAACACCTTGGAGAATGTTTGGAAGACTGCTGAAAGATGTTTGGTCATTTCTAATGCCGTCAGACCGGGCTTCTTAAGTAGCTGAGTTAGGATTGACTAGAACCTGTTCTTACTGTGCAGAACAGGTAGCACATAGATTGGTGTCCTGAGGTTAACTGAAGTCTGGGTAGCCTGCCCACTTCTACCAAAGTTGAGATTAGGGTGAATCCTGAGAACTTGGCAAAGTGCCACTTCGTTCACTCCTAGCATGGCTGCCCTCCTGGTCAGACCTTGTCTGGCAGTTAGGAGGGACTCTTCTAAATAAGAGAGAAGTTGTGTCTCACCGTTGACAGGTTAGTGTTGACAGGACTTGTTGCCCTACATCTTGTCCCACAGGTAGAGTTGTGCGAGTTCAAGGGAGAGGACCTAACAGAGGAAGAAGATGGAGGAATCATCCGGAGAATACGGACTCGGGGCGAAGGCTATGCCAGGCCCAATGAGGGTGCTGTAGTGGAGGGTGAGAATACCAGGGTGTCTTGGGGGCAGGAAGTGATGAGACCATAGAGGGATGCTGATGGTATCCTTCTTCAGTCAACCTTCCTGCTCATGCACTTGGTACATTGCCTTTCTTGCACGCCAGTCGCACTGGAAGGGTACTACAAGGACCAGATTTTTGACCAGCGGGAGCTCCACTTTGAGATCGGCGAGGGAGAGAGTCTGGATCTACCTAGTGGGCTGGAGAAAGCCGTTCAACACATGGAAAAAGGAGAACATTCCATTGTGTACCTCAAGCCCAGGTAAGGAGTGGGCTTGGTGGAGTACGAGGGCAAACTGAGGTCAGAGATCTACATGTCCGCAGTGAGTTAAAAATGACTAGCCATGCGTATCCTCCTCTCCTTGGTATGTGTTTACTACCCCCACAGCCTCATTTGTGCTCACTGTGCCTCTGGGCACACCAAACATAGGCCATTATGGTCTCTTTGCTGTATTTAGGAGTATGGCCACAGTCGTCCACATCTCCTTGGATCAAAGCATAATCTTTTCGGTCATAGCTGCTACAGACTCTCTCCTTCGCTGACATCAAGGTTTTCATGTTCCATTGGTTCACTCACTCATTGGTGACGTTTATGGAAGCACACTTAATTCTGTGCCATATACTATGCTGACAATTTCTAGTTTCTCAAAGACATTGTTTCTGCCACCTATTGACTCATTTTTCAGGGAGATGCCAGTTCAGTTAGTAATCATGCCAGTGTATGTACAGCGTGACTTGTCACAAGGGTATGTAAGATACTAAGAGAACAAGTAATGTGTTCGGAGGTCAGGGAAGATTCTGCCACACAGGACACGGAGGTACTTCCCAGGAAACAGGAGGTCTTTTCGGTGCAGAGCAGGTTAACTGCTGATGAGATGGCTTAAAGGCTTTTTCTGCCCCCACAGCTATGCTTTTGGCAGTGTTGGGAAGGAAAAGTTCCAGATCCCACCAAACGCTGACCTGAAATATGAAATCCACCTCCAGAGTTTTGAGAAGGTAAGTTGGCTCAAGGTCCTCCTCATCCTAAAGTCGCATCCCACCCTGGAGGTGACTCTCTGGGGTTGCTGACAGTTGTATTTCTCCCTTGGGGGATGGCAGGCCAAGGAGTCTTGGGAGATGAATTCAGAGGAGAAACTGGAACAGAGCTCCATAGTGAAAGAGCGGGGCACTGTGTACTTCAAGGTGAGCCATCAGCCATGGTCCTGAGGACACGCCCAGGGAGGGCTCTTCTGGGCCCACCTTTGCCTGCCGATGGCTGAGGTCAGTTTCTGCCATGAAGTGGACAAGTGGCACCTGTGGTCTTCATTTACTACAAGTCAGCTGGTCTTGCCTGGGGGCATTGAGGGTGGGGGTGGGCAGGACACTCTTAGGCCCACGGGTCACTAATGACTGCAGGGTATGACAGCCTGGTGCCACTGAGCCTCCCTCCCATTCTAGGAAGGCAAGTACAAGCAGGCTTTACTGCAGTACAAGAAGATTGTGTCCTGGTTGGAATACGAGTCAAGTTTCTCTGATGAGGACACACAGAAAGCACAGGCCCTTCGGCTAGCTTCCCATCTCAACTTGGCCATGTGTCATCTGAAACTACAGGCCTTCTCAGCTGCCATTGAGAGCTGTAACAAGGTGAGGCCCCTTTAAAGACATACGGGAGCACCATTCACAGGTGAGGTTGGGGGCAAGCTGCCAGCATGTCTGAAAGTTGCCCTCAGTGACTAAGGTGGGAATAAGCAGGATGGACCATTGGGAGCTCAGCGATTCAGGACCCAGAGGCAGGGGATGAGAAGCAAGTACTTCAGTGGAAGGAGGCAGGTGACCCAGAGCTAAAAGGACACACTGGATAGGAACAGCTAAAGTGTTTGCTTTACCCTGATTCTTAGCCTCTCCCTCTGACATACCTGCCTTACTCTAAAGAGAATGTGAATGTTATCAGAGGTCCTTTTCCTCCCTTTGAAGACTTGTCTTCCCTCTCTGCTTCTTGGACTGGAAGAGATTCCTTCATAGACCTTGGTCTTGTCCATTTAATGCCCAAGACACATTCATTTATGGTTGGAGCCAGCCATTTGCATTCCCCATCATCTGCTCAGGGTACCTTGGAAATCCAGTCTTGGCCAGGTAAGCTACAGAAGCTGAGGTCTCACTGTTGATTCCTCCTCCGTCATTAGGCCCTGGAGCTGGACAGCAACAATGAGAAGGGCCTTTTCCGCCGGGGAGAGGCCCACCTGGCAGTGAATGACTTTGACTTAGCACGGGCTGACTTCCAGAAGGTCCTGCAGCTCTACCCCAGCAACAAAGCTGCCAAGGCCCAGCTGGCTGTCTGCCAGCAGCGGACCCGCAAGCAGCTTGCACGGGAAAAGAAGCTCTATGCCAATATGTTTGAGAGGCTGGCCGAGGAGGAGAGCAAGGTGAGGATTTAGACAGGTGTAGGGATGAGGTAATGTCTCTTCTGTTCATCTCATCTTCTTGTCCTGTGCCCAACCCAGCTGGTGTGGGCTCTTTGTGCCTGTGGTTGTCTATGCCATTTCTGGAAACCAGAAGTTGCCCTCATCCCTAGAGCAGTGGCATGGATGTTCTCTGAGTAAAAACCCCTGCTGTCAGGGCTAGCATTCCTTGGTGGTCAGGGCAGGAAACCACTTACAAGTCCTAGAGGGCAGGAGTCAGTTGCCCAGTGTGCTTCCCAACATGTGTTCTCAGTCCCTTTTTAAAATAGTAATGCACTTACATAGTTAAATTGAAATTGTACAAAAAGAATGTGTAGGAGAAAGTCTACCACTGCCCAAAAGCAACTGATGTTATCAGTTCTTGTATCACTCCAGTATATTGAACACATTTATAAGCAGACACATTGATGTTTTCTCCCTTCTCCCTAATAAAAGGCAATATGCTCTACCTGTTTTCTATACCATGCTTTCTTAGTATCAAACCTGGATGCTTATTTTACATCAGTAACCAAAAGAGCTTTCACGTTCTTATGCTTATGTAGTTAGTATTTGATTGTACAGATACATCATATCTCATTTACCCAGTGCCCTATTTCTAGTCATCGTCCTAAACCAACACTGTCCAATGGAAATAAAATGCAAACCACATACATGATGTTAAATTTTCTAGTAGCAGCTGTGTTAAAGAAAAACAGGTGAAATTACTTTTTTTAAGATTTTATTATTTTTAGAGAGAGAGAAAAAACATCAATTGACTCCCTCTTTCACACCCTCAACCGGGGGCCTGGCCCACAACCCAGGCATATGCCTTGACTGGGAATTGAACTGACAGCCTTTTGGTTTGAAGGCCGGCACTCAACCCACTGAGCCATACCAGCCAGGGCTGAAATTCATTTTAATGCTTTGTAGTTGACCCAGGGCATGTAAATTTTGCAACATGTAATTCTTTTAAATTCATGTGTTTTAGACTACGTCATCAAAATTCAATGCTAGTTTTATACTTAAAACATAGCAATTTTATCTAGCCATATTTTTTTTTAATTTTTTAAAGATTTTATGTTTTTAGAGAGGGAGAAAGAGAAACATCAATGTGTGGTTGCCTCTCACACATTCCCCCACTGGGGACCTGGCCTGGCCTGCAACCCAGGCATGTGCCCTGAGTGGGAATCGAACAGGTAACCCTTTGGTTCGCAGGCCAGTGCTCAGTCCACTGAGCCACACTAGCCAGGGCGATGTGTACTTTTTTTGGTTTTTGGGTTGTTTGTTTGTGGGGGGGGGGGGTGTTTTTTTTTGTGTGTGTTTGGTTTTTTTACTTTTTTTTTTTTTTTTACTTGGGAATGAGTATGTGTGGGTACAGACTATATGTACATGGTGTCAGGGTGCTAGGTATGTCTCATCAGATCGGTTGAGTATGGGCAGGCAAGAGTGTGGGGACATAGAGTAAAAGTCACCTTTCTCATCAGGTGACTAGGCTACATGAGAACTGGAATTCATCCTCTTTCTTCTCACAGGCCAAGGCAGCAGGGGACCATGCTAATGCTGAGATGAAGGATGAGCAGAAGGATATGGCAGGGAGCCAGTCTCAGGTGGAAACGGAAGCATAGCCTCTCCCGAGCCCTATTCCTGCAGCTGCCTGCTTCCCCTGCTCCCTACTCTGCTCCACCCTGTTCGTTTTGTAAAAAACTGAAAAATTTTGAGTGAATTAGACCTTTATTTTTCTATCTGGTTGGATGGGGGTTTTGGGGGAAGGGGGAAAGGAGTAGGCTGGGGGATTGAGATAGGGGATCATTCTAGGTGTTTTACCCCTTCTTCTCCCCCTTCCCCCATTACATATGAATGAATGTCCATCCACACACACTCGTAAGGATGTTAATTTATTTTGCTTCCTCTTTTTGCTTTGTCAATTTGTCAAATGGTAGAAAGGGGTTAGTGGTATGGATGTGGGGTCAGATGTGAAACCAGGGTGTAGAAGGAAACCACCTGGACAGCCATTTTCCTCCTCCCTGTCCATTTTGAAACATGTGGCCTCCATGTGGGTGCTAGGGGCATGGGAAAAACCACTGCTGTGCCCATTACCTCTCTCTGTTCCCTTCCCAGCCCTGATGGTGTGGTTGATGTCTTTTGGTGTCATGGTGACCACTCCCTTTATCCCCTCCCAGTATTTCCTCTCAGACCTGTTTGCCTTCTCAGCTAGGTCATGTCCCCGCACCCCTCCTCACCATCTCAGCCTCTTTGCACGTTGCTGAAGGTCCAGGCCCATCTCAAGCTCTGCACTTGAGCAATAAAGTGGAAACAATAAAACCTGTGTTGGGCATCCCTTTTTGTTTTGACCTCAGAGGGTGGGCATTGGTGGCCACACTGGGGTTAAAATTAAGGGAGTTACCCACCACATACATCCCCAGTCCTGCTTAAATGCAGCACCTGGTAGAGAAGCGGTAGTTGCCCTTTTGGGCCCCACACAGGCTGCACCCAGGGCCTTCGCTGAGGCCTGGCCATCATTTCCAGCACTGCCCCCAGCAGCCTGGCATTGTTGCCAATTTTGGTCATCTTTCCAAACACAAAGGGGAACGTGAACATCTAAAACAGGGGCTACTTGCAAATATTTTGAGGTTAGATTTGTCTTTCTACCTGATACAAAAAGCACAAGCGTCCTTGCCTTTAAAATCCCAAAAGTCACTAACACCTCCTGTCAGACCTTTTCATGATAAAGATGAAGCAGAACAGACCTCAAGCCAGGAAACACAAGCACTTAGGGCTGCTTTCCAACTTCATTCTGGGCCCTAACAGGAAAAAACTTAACACTTTTTTTTTCCGTTTTGACCCTTCACCCCTATAGCATGGGGCCCTGGGGAAAAGCCAAGGAGCACAGGCAGCAGGCCAGAGTGATGTCCATGCCCCTAGCCTCCTGTGTGGGCTGTTTAATTCCTGCACAGTGATAGGTAGCATGCCTACCCACATGCCTGCAGAGTTCCTTCTGGAAGAATTTCCTCCATACTTTTACTATGGAAGATGTGTGAAAAAGTTTTGCCAACTCGTACAGCATGGCTGGTGCTGGAGCAAGAACTAAAATTTGGGTGTTCTCTTTTACCAGTGTCCTCACTTTCTCTTTTGATGGATTCACATCATTATCTTGGGCTTGGCACTTGGGTCTGTGTTATTCCAGGGTTAGATGTGGGCCTGCAGCCAACAATAACAGCTAGCCCTCATTAAGCATGGTACAAGCCTAGCACTAGGCGAAGAGCTTCATGCAGATTCACATCCTTGCAAACCATCTTACAAAGGATGTATTCATCCCATTTTACAGATGAGGAATCCAAGGCTGAGAAGTTACTGGAAAGGTCTTCCTGGAATGTGAGCTCTCAAGCAAATCCAAAGTCGGCCATGAGATTCATGTGACCTTGGGCAAGTTGAGTCTCTAAACTGTAAGAATAGGGAAATAGGCAAAGTGCTTCTGAGGTTCCTTCCAGCTCAGAGTGCTTCTATAGGAATCCAGGAATTTAAAACAATTACTTGTGCCCTACCTGAGTAGCTCAGAGCATCATCATGATATACTGAGGTTGTGGGTTTGATCCCAGGTCAGGGCACATACAAGAGCCAACCAATAAATGCATAAATAAGTGGAACAAATTGATGTTTTTCCCTCTCTGTGAAGTTAGTAAAAAAAAAAATTAATAAAACCACCACTTGTGTAGCACCCTGTAGCTGGACAAGTCTTGGTTTCTGTGACATTGTAACTGTTTTGTGAGGGTCTTTCATTGAACTGGCCAGAAGTCTAAGGTTAAAGATAAACCCACCATCTACTCCACTCTGCTCTGGGTCAATGCTTAAATTCATTTCCCAGGTAGTTGCACCTTCTTCACCAACACATATCTTTCCATATGGAGGATGTGCTCGAATGAGGAAAACTAGTAGCAACCAGTACTTTCAGCTGTTAGTGCAAATTTGCAGGTTGTTTCTGGAAAATTTTAAATAGGGTTTATCTTCCTAGTGCTGATTCGAACATCAACTTCTACAAAGTATATCTCCCAAGTACTGTATTTCCAGTCTCTATTCTATCAAGTCCCTTCCCAACATCACTGGGCACCTCCAGCCTGCTCTCTTGTCCTACAAGATTTATATTGCATTCCCTTATGGCCCACCTACATTTCACTCTGCACAGCATTCAAATTATATCCTTCCAACTGCTTAACTGTCAATAATTTCCCATCCCATTTATGCGTAAGATCAGAATCTATCACGGGCCGCAAACCCCTTTAAGGTGCCTGCCTTACATAATTCACATCTGACTCCAATCTCTATCAGCCACACAACCCTGAGAGTGAATATAAGGGTGAATTGTGTTATCTCAATTGGAGAAACAACCTGTAAAAGATGTTATTGGTGGGACTAGTAAAAAATAGTACCTTTTGCCCTGGCTGGTGTGGTTCAGTGGACTGAGTACCAGCCTGCAAACAGAAAGTGCCGCAGTCCAGCTGCAGCAGGATCCAGGGGGGGTCCCAAAGGTGGGTAAGGCGTCGGCACGTGGAGATCAGGCAACAACACAACCGCAGAGGATGGTGAAGCACTGATTCGTTTATTACAAGTACAAGTGGATTTTTATATTTTCTGGCGTAGTTCAACATTCACAGGTGCATAGCATGATCAGTTAAGCAGAAAAATCAATACAAAAGTAACCAGGAGCAGTACAAAAATTCCCAAAGATTCAATTATATTAAGCAAAGATTATTTTGACCAGGATACCCATAAATCAGACAATTAGAATTTCTCAGAATCTGTTCATAGGGCAAAAGTAGATTGAGCAGAGGTAATAAGGCCTTTATGATGTCCAACTTAGCTATATTTCTTTTTTGTCTAAATGTTTCTCTGTGTACTATAAACTTTAACTTCATAGTAACTGTTTCTACCTGTTTAATAGCTAACCAGCTTTTCTTATTTCTAAGGCTGTCTAATTGATATATATTCCTATTCAAGGTAAAGGAGGGGCTGTTATTCTAACGACTTTTAGACATTCAGGGACTTTCTATTATTTTGTATAACTTCATTGGAATTATACTAATCAATGAACCTAAAATACAAATGTCTAACAATCCCACCACCTTTTGGTCACCAAAACAAACATGTAAGGAGAGATAGACAGGAAATCCAGCTGCAGTTGTTAATTCAAGAGGTCTAACATTATTTTTTATTTTTTGAACACTAAGGGGGCCCGGACCGCTTAAGCCTCTCAAACCAGAGTAATTTAAATAAGCCAACATGTTTTCTCTTATGGTTAACAATTATATTGTCCTGGCTGTCGTACATCCCTGTATAAGGGAGAGGGGAATCTGTGGGGATTTCTTCATCCTTTCAGGCAGTTCCATGGGGAATACTGTCCCTTCCTCTTGGGTGGTACAGGAATAAGTAATTACAGTACAATGCCTATATTCAGTAGCAAAAGCAAAATAATTAAAATAAAACAGCCAATTGTTAACCCAATTTGGATGCCACATTCTCTTCCGGGGAGACGAGTTCCTCAAACTCGAGTCCTCCATGCCCGGACCTTGTCAGACAACATGGTTGGAAGAGGATGTGGCAAGAAAGGTCACCAGTCAGTTTGATTCCTAGTCAGGGTACATGCCTGGATTGCAGGCCAGAACCCCAGTTAGGGACGTGAAAGAGGCAACTGCTGGATTCTTCTCTCCTCTTTCTCCCTGCCTTCTCCTCTCTCTAAAAGTAAATAAATAAAATGTTTTTAAAAAGTAGTACCTTTTTAGAAAACATACTGGAAAATTGAGAATTACACAGTGGAAAACCACAATGAGCTATCACCTCACATCTGTCAGGATGTTTGTTATCAAAAAGTCAATAAATAATAAATGGTGGCAAGGGTGCTGAGAAAAGGGAAGCCTCATACACTTTGGGTGAAATTGTAAACTGTCCATCTATTTGTCTGTTTATCCAAATGTTGATTCACTTGTCATCAATTCATCATCTATTTCTCAATTTATTCATGAAAGAACATCCAGATAATACTGTTGGTAGCAAACAACATAAAATAAAAAACTGGCTTATTTAAAAAAAAGAAAAACTGGAAATGTTCTTTTAAAAATTTTTATTGGTAAATTATTTAATTTTATTGATTATGCTATTACAGTTGTCCCATTTCTCCCCCATCATTCCTCTCCAGCCTGCACACCTCTTCCCACCACATTCCTCCCTTTAGTTCATGTCCATGTGTTGTAAGTTCTTTAGCTTCTACATTTCCCACACCATTCTTGTCCTCCCCCATCTATTTTCTACCCACCATCTATGCTACTTATTCTCTGTACCTTTTCCCCCTCTCTCCTCCTCCCACTCCCCTGTTGCTAACCCTCCATGTGATCTCCATTTCTGTGTTTCTGTTTCCTGTTCTAGATGTTTCCTTAGTTTCCTTTTGTTTTAGGTGTGATTGTTAATATCAGTGAGTTTGTTGTCTTTTTACTGTCATATTTTTATCTTCTTTTTCATAGATAAGTCCCTTTAATATTTCATAGAATAAGGGCTTGGTGATGATGAACTCCTTTAACTTGACCTTATCTGAGAAGCACTTTATCTTCTCTTCCATTCTAAATGACAGCTTCGCTGGATAGAGCAATTTGGATGTAGGTCCTTGCCTTTCATGACTTGGAATACTTCTTTCCAGCCCCTTCTTGCCTGTAAGGTCTCTTTTGAGAAATCAGCTGACAGTCAGATGGGAACTCCTTTATAGGTGACTGTGCCCTTATCCCTTGCTGCTTCTAGAATTCTCTCCTTCATTTTAATCCTGGGTGGTGTAGTTATGATGTGCCTTGGTGTGTTCCTCCTTGGGTCCAACTTCTCTGGGACTGTCTGAGCTTCCTGGACTTCCTGGAAGTCTATTTCCTTTGCCAGATTGGGGCAGTTCTCCTTTATTCTTTGTTCAAATAAGTTTTCCACTTGTTGCTCTTCCTCTTCCCCTTCTGGTACCCCTATAATTCGGATGTTGGGATGTTTAAAGATGTCCTGGAGGTTCCTAAGCCTCTCCTCATTTTTTTTTTTGAATTCTTGTTTCTTCATTCTTTTCTGTTTGTTTCTTTCTTCTTTCTAATCCACTGCATTGATTTGAGTCCCAGTTTTCCTCCCATCACTACTGGTTCTCTGTGCATTTTTCTTCATTTCACTTATTGTAGCCTTCATTTGTTCATCTAATTTGCAACCAAAATCAACAAATTCTGTGAGCATCCTGATCACCAGTGCTCTGAACTATGCATCTGATAGGTTGGCTATCTCTTGGTCACTTAGATGAATTGGCTTTGGGGCTTTGATCTGTTCTCCCGTTTGAGCCATTTTTGGGTTTTGGTTTTTTGGGTTTTGTTTTGTTTTGTTTTGTTTTGTTTTGTTTTGTTTTGTTTTTGGTCTGGTTGTGGCTGTTACATAGTGAAGGGCAGAGCCTTAGGTGTTCACCAGGCAGCCCAGTTGCTGGGTTGTGACGCTGTATGTGGGGGCGGGGTCCAAGAGGGAACAATGGCGCTTGCTCTGCTCTCTCTCGGATTCCAGTCCCTTACGCTGCTTCCCCCAAGCAAATTGGGTCCTTCTGGTGCTGATTTCCATGTGGGTGAGCTTGTGTACATTCTAGGACCCTGTGGGTCTCTCCAATGAACTCTCCTATGAGGAGTCTCTCCCACTGCCTCAACCCCCACAGGTATTTTCAATTGTTGTTTGAAGCTTTATTTCCCCACTCTCCGGCCTTGGATTGCGTGTTCTGTCTAACTCCCCGTTTTCACCTGGATTATCTGCGTGCGAATGTGGGACCGCCTGGTCAGCCAGCTGCCTTGCGTGGCCTCACTGGGTCTGCCCATTGCCACCTGGTGCCCAGGGTCCGCTAGCTGCTGACTGTATGCCTGGGATATGCCAGCCGCTGCCTGCGCACCCGGGTCCGCCAACCTCCACTTTCTCCTGCCTCGACTCAGCCCCTCTTACCGGTCTAGATGAATGGTTGTCAGACTTCCATACAGTTCAGTTTTCTGTCAGTTCTGGTTGTTTTCTTGTTTCTAAATCTTTGTTGTCCTTAATTTTGGTTGTGCGAGGTGGCACAGTGTGTCCCCCTACGCCTCCATCTTGGCCGGAAGTCTTGAAAAACTAGAAACTTTCATACATTATTCCTTCTGTCTCGATGACCAAGCTTCCCTTGGCAAATACAGAATACCTCAGGGCCTTGTAACCCTTAAGTTGAAATAACAACAGGCTAAGGGCAGTGCTGAACAAAGCCAATGTAAGAGTGGGAAAGCATTCTAAGAGAAAAACTTGTCCTCTTTCAAGAAATTGTTATTGCTAACTGTGGCTATAGTTCCCCAGCTGCTTGCCAACCTCAGATAACTTAAACACACCAACTATCATTAAATCTAAGAATCATAATAAAATCTTATTATCATATAATGAACACTAAATATGCCTTGAAAGGTAAAGTGAGAATGAAGGGGAAGTGTTTCTGAAGGGGAATGATCAAAAAAAAGCAATGCCTTCATGAACTTTGAGTTCTTTGGCTAGAAGAGACCAGCCATGCCCTATTACCAAACCCCAAAACATATATGCTTCTTAGGATTGCCTGTTCCAGTTAGAAGTGCTTCACACATAAAATGGTACTGGTTTTATTTTAATGAGGTGAAATTTACATAACAAAAAATTAACTTTTAAATTTGGTGGCACTTAGTCCAATTACAATGTTGTACACCCAATCTAGTTTTGAAACACGTTTGTTAATCATTCTCTGTTTTAAATTCATTTCCTCATGTTCTTCAGTGACAATGAAGAACTACTTATTACCCCGACAAGTGTGGCTTGGTTGGGCATCTTCTTGCAAAGTAAAACGTCACCTGCTTGATGCCTGGTCAGGGCACATGCCTGGGTTGCAGGATTGGTCCCCATCTGGGGCACGTAATTAGAGGCAGCCTATGTTTCTCTCTTACATTATTGTTTCTCTCACTCTCTTCCTCTCTCTCCAAAAATAAATAAAACCTTAAAACAAAGTAAAACTACTTATCATCCTTCAGTTAATGGCTGACAGAGTCTTGAACAGACAACAAACCTGATAGATTCTAGGATCAAAGCTTTCCAGAGTCATCCTTTCTGATAGGGCCAAACTTGCAATGGGTGGGACTTGAAGTAAAGCTCTGAATAACAGCATTTCACTCAAAGGGTTGCCACACTATTCTGCCTAATTTTTAGGTCAAGTAAGTTTGAGAATCAGGTTTCTGTACTTCATGAGTTCTCAGAATATTTAGTATGCTAAGGTACACTGTGAACTAGAGGGGGAAGGGAAAAGAAGCCTCTCAAACTGAGTCCATTGGAAAGCCCTAGGTCTTGCCCCAGGATAGTGAGTGCTCTGGACCTCACCTATAGAAAAAGCTTTAAAGATCCATTTCCTGCCTGGGCATCTGCAGCAGACAAGTTTTGCCCCTGCTGACAACTCTTGGAGGAAAAAGTGGACAAAGAATCTCCCTAGAAATATTTCCCACTTAATGCCTCCCCTCCCATAGCAGGTTTCTACTGAAGCTATTGGTTGATTTGTAAAGAATATGCCACCTGCTCTGGCTGGTGTAGTTCAGTGGATTGAGTGCCCGCCTGCTATCCAAAGTCATTGGTTTGATTCTCAGTCAGGGCAGATGCTTGGCTTGCGAGCCAGGTCCCCAGTAGGGGGCCCTCAAGAGGCAACCACATTAATGTTTCCCTCTCTCCTTTCCCCTCTAAAAATAAGTAAAAATCTTAAAAAAAAATTATGTCACCCACACAACTGTATCCATGTCATCTAACCAGGAAGATGGCCTGGTTAGGCAGTTCTGGGGAATAAGCCAAAACCTGTGCTGAAAGATTGCTTGGCTGAAACAAGATGGGCAGTAGATGGTACACGTGGAGACTGACCAACCATCCCACTAGAAAGAGCCACAAACAAGGGTGCTCCACAGAGAGCCAGGGATCTGTCTACATGACTCTGCAACGCCTAGTCTTGTAATCCACTTGCTATGAATTTAACACTCAATGGAATTGAAGTAATTGACACAAGGTGGGAGTGGCATAAAAATGAAAAGACTTGATTCATACTTTATGTATCTGGAAACTCATCTCTCCTCCCTTTTTAACTTTATTTGGCTCTCTTAGCAAAAGCCAAAAGACAGGTTATCCAAGTTGTGATCATAACGACATGACCTTCATGGCAAAAACAGAACAAACAAAAATAGGTACCCCAGGCACAGAAAAGTCAAGAACAAGAAGCCAAGTGATGAGGAAGATAAAATTAAAGCATTGTGGAGAGATGGGTCAGAGTATGATTTCAGAGAATTGGGTCAGGCCAGGGCATGTGGTGAGAAGCAGGGTGATTCTCATCTATTTTGTGCTGAATTAGTTTTTTTGTTTGTTTTACAATTTCATTCATAGGATGGAAAAAGAAAAAACAATGTAGAAATATTAGTGAAAAGAAACATAATTCAAACTAACTTGACATCTAGAGGTTAATATTTTAAAACTGGCTTTTGTTTTTCCATCCCTTAAAACCTCACAAGAAGCCTGGGGTTTGAGCTAGGATGAGAGAATAGAGATGTGGTATGGCACAATGAGGTAGCATGCAACCCCCCCCCCCATAAACGAGATCATGTATTTAAAGTACCAGGTACACCTGTGTAACCCAAAGCCTTTGAATGGACCTGGCCAATTCCACAGTACACCACAGAGACAGAAACTTCAGTGTATCTGAGGTCCCAGTATTTCTTTAGATTGCCTCCTGTTTTGACCTGTTTGTTCCTTGTTCTCATCTTCTCTGGCCATCAGACCCATTGGGACTCCCTAGACAAAATATGTCCTTCCTCCTCTCTTGCCCCCAGGCACCTAGGTCTTGCCCTCCAGTGCTTTCTCTTTCTAGGTTCAGAAAGCAAGACCAGCCCTGGTCCAACATCCCCAGATGAGGTACATATCCTCACTTTCAGTGTTGACTTTTGAAAGATCAATGTGTAAATCAGCCTGGGCCAGCAGACCTAAACCTTAAAATGCATGGAGTACCTGCCAAATTTCACAAATAATACTTTTGGTGCCTTGATTGATGAGGCACCCCAAAGAAAGATTGGACTTGATTCAACATGAAAAGTTTCCCTAAGAGGCCAACCATGATGATGAAGTCCCATTTATACTACAGAGTGAGGACACTGAGGGAGGGAGGCAAAAGCTTTGTGGTGGGGACACAGGGCAGGGCAGATCCAGCGCCTAAGCAACCCTGACTTGCAGCCTAAGGACTTTCCTAGGAACTATGACATAAATGATCTGAAGTTTTGGATCAAATAATCCTGGTCTGAGCTCCACCTATACCATTTTCTCCCTTGTTACTTACTCTTACTGAACCTATTTTCCTCATCCAAAAAAATTGGAATAAACAAGTTCACAGGTTTGCTGTGTTAATTACATGAATTCATATATGTGAAATGTGCTTTGCATGAAGTGGTTTTCAAACTACTGACCAAAGCGCACACACCGTTAAAAAAATTTTCTAATATCCATTAGGTAGTATATGCACATATAAATATATACAACTGAAACAAAGCTTTCATAAGAGCAAAGCTTTCATTTATTTACTATAAATCACTTGATATTTTCTATTCTATCTTATTCGTGTTTTTAAATGCTGGTTCAATTCACTACATGGTTTTCGCAATTCCTAAAGAGTAACTTCAAAAAAACACTGCTGGAAAGCACACAATTGTCAGTTATTACGATTATTATGATTCTCAGGGGTGCTCTGATGGCTGGAAATTTTCAATTGCTAGGGCAACAAAGGAAGGGGTCAAGGTTACTAGGTCAAGCACTAGAGAGTCCCACTGCCCAGAGAACAGAAGAGCCCGGTTAGGGTTGGTCTACCCAAACGCTCTAGCTCTAAGGTGAAAAGGAGTGGCCCACACCCCTGTCACTCACATCAGTAACTGGCAAGCCCGCCCCACGCCAGGAAGTCTCGGAAGACCCGCCTCCTAGCTAAGATTAAGCGAGGAATGCGAGGATTGGAAGCTCAGGCGGTGACGTAACTTCCTGCTGTCAGTGGCCTTCCGCTGTGGCAGGTGCCGGGAGGGGCTCGGGAAACACTTAGCGGGGCTCCTTGACCCCCTTAGCCCTTAGAAGTGCCATGAGGTCCGTTAGTTACGTACAGCGCGTAGCCCTGGAGTTCAGCGGAAGCCTCTTCCCGCACGCAATTTGCCTTGGAGACGTCGACAACGATACGGTCAGTGCATGCGCACTGCAAGAGACGCAGCCCAGGTCTGCTCTCGGCCGGGCCCGGCCGGGCCGGGCCGGGCCGGGCCGGGCCGGGGCGGGGCCAGGAAAGTGGAGGAAGCCTGCGGCGCGAATGACGCATGCGAAATAGAGCTTGCGTGGCGGACCTAGGGAAGGACTTTAAGGATAATTTAAGTGTCCCCGGTTGTCCTGACCGAGCTTGACTGATGCACTGGACTGGTAATCTTTTAGGAGCTTGGGTAACTGTCTCTTTGTCTAATTAACTTACCGAAAAAGCCTAGTAAACTTTGGTGGCCAAATTTCCAGGTTCACTGGTTCTGTTGTTAAGCTTCCTCCACTTTACCTTTCAAAGATTCAAAATAGGCTTTAAAAGCACCTCTGCTCCCCTGGCGGGGTCGCTAAGTTGATTGGAGGGTCCTCCCTTACACATAGAGGTTGCGGTTCGTCCTGGTCAAGGCACGTACCTAGGTTGCTGGTTGGAGCCTTGGTCCAGGCCTATACAGGAAGCAACTGATCATCTCTATGTTTCTTTCTCTCCCTCTTTCTGTGTCAAATCAATAAACATATCCTGTGGTGAGATTAACTGCCTGCCTCAAAAAAACAACAACAACAAAAAAAACCACCTCTTCTGCTCTTACATTTGGCCCTTTGCGACGCTGGAAGCAATGTCTTCCATTGCAACTGGTAGAATATGCTCCTCCCTGAGGCAACAGATGTCCTCACCAACGTAATCTTAATGTCTTACTGTGGTACCTGCTCCATACTACCCGCAGGTGTCTGGAAACTTTCAAGTGCTACACCTTGATTGAGTGACAAAAATAATTTTCATCTACCATTGCTTTCCTCAAGAGTCGTTCCTTATTTGAATGAATTAATACAGGTAAAGCAGGTAGCATCATGCCTGGCACGCAGTTACAGCTCAGTCAGTGTTAGCGCTATTGTTGTATTTGATTCTATTTTAATACAGATATTTATTGAATGTCCATTATGCGCCAAGGACTCTGCTACATTCTGGGAATTTAAAAATGAACAAGACAGCCCCAGCCCTCAGGTAGCTCATAACCAGGTGGAATGATAGTAATGAGGTGCTTTGATTAAAATATGTAAAATGTTCTAGAGTGGAGCATCAAAGGGGAGAGGGGCTATCGATAATGTGAAACACTCTTTTTCTCCAGACTTTATCTTTTATTCCTTATCTCTATTTAATATTTTTAATACAAAACACCTTATTACCTTTCTCTCCTATCCTCTGTCCCATCATCCTAGTCTGCCTCCCTGCTGTTCTTCCCAGAAAAAAGAGAGGGGAACTAAAACATCCTTCCTTCTTTCCAGACTTCTTTGTGCTGTGATGGAGAGGAATTTAATGAGGCCTACTTTGGCTCTACCCTCTCTGGGGAGGAAAAAGTTACTTTCATGAATTTGTATTATGTTTTCTGGGCTTTCATATTTCTTCATATGCCAAGCAGTACAATTTTTATGAGAAAATCAGGGGAGGCACTCAAATAGTAAATTGACAAAATGACTTTAGGTGTACATTATTTTCCTTTTTATCTGATCGTTTTCTTTGTTTACAAGAGAAAAATACGTGCATTTTTTTATAGCTTAATAGCACCAGCTTTTTTGGAAATTGTATTTTTCTAAGTGAATTGTACTATTATACACTCAATTCTGCAATATTAGGGATATTTATATTTTTTTCCCATTAGGGTAGGAATTTTTTGTCTTTTTTTGTTGTTGCTGCTGTTTTGTTTTGTTTTTACTGCTATATTCCCAACACTTAGAATAGTGCCTGGCACAAAGTAGGCACTCAGTAAATGTTTGTTGAATAAATTAAGATTGTTACAAAAAGCGAATGTGATTATGTATCTCAAAGCAATTTGAAGGGCTCTGCCTGTTATTAATAAATATAATGGAAAGAAGGACAAGTAGTTGGGATAGTTGGCTAGTAATTAAATGTGGTACACTCAGCCTGCATAAGTATGCATAGAAATTTTGTTATTGGTTTCCCAGGCAAGCATTTGGACATTTGGGGGCAAGAAAAAGACTTATATTGAAAACAAACAATAAAAAAATAAATAGGACTTCCAGCCAAGATGTAGGTAGATACACTGTGCCTCCTCATACAATCAAACGAAGGACAACAACAAATTCAAAAACAAAAAATACCCAGGACTGCCAGAAAATCGAACTATGTGGAAGTCCAACAACCAAGGAGTTAAAGAACAAACATTCATCCAGAGGAAGAGCAAGAAACACAAAACGTAATTGAAAAAGAAATTCGTGCTTGTTTTTCTGTCGCACTTGAAACTGCAAAAGTGATGGACACTGTGTGATAGGTAGAAAAGGCATTAAATTTGTGGGTGGGAGACCTGAGCAGAAAATATCCAGTAGATGGCAACATATCGCACCAGAAAGCATTGAGACTATGTGAAGACTTCAACAAGTGACCCCCTGAAATGAGTAACC
Source organism: Anoura caudifer (assembly GCA_004027475.1). NCBI lineage: Eukaryota > Metazoa > Chordata > Mammalia > Chiroptera > Phyllostomidae > Anoura > Anoura caudifer. Next base: position 53,000 of record PVKU01008183.1, read on the forward strand.
ATATTTACATAACATTTATTACAGTACTGTGTATTGTTATAATTACTTTTTTGTTAATAGTTGTTAATCTCTTACAGTGCCTTACTTATAAATTAAACTCTACCATAGTATGTATATATAGGAAAAAGCAGTAGTATGAACAGGGGTGGGCATATGTAGGTTTACAGTTGTTCATATAGAAAAAGACATGCAGGTTATTATTATTACAGCTTTATTAACTCAAAAGAATGTCACAATAGCAGAGTAAACCTGCTTTTGCCTACCCCTGTATGCTGTTCAGTACACTCCTCAGTTTCAAGCATCCACTGGTGTCTTGGAATGTATCCTCATGGATAAGGGGGGACGACTGTAGCTGCCAGAGAGCAGATGGACTGTCCTGGGAATGTCCTCCTTCAGTGCCATTGCCTCTGTCTCTGCCTGGCTCACTGTACCTTCCACACTGTTTTATGATTTTATTCCTGTGTCTGTGCCTGTGTTAAACTGTGAGGTCCTTCTCAGCAGGGAGTCTGTGACATTTTATCTTTGCATCCCTAACTGGTTGCCCAGCTTTACCTGAAAACTCAAGGGCTGACTGCACATTCTCTTTCATTCTGATTTTTCTTTGTTTCTTAAAACAATCTTTTTTGCTATTTATCTATTAAGTAAACATTTTATTGAGGACTACTATAGACTCATTTGTTGAATGAATGTATAAGAAAAAGAACGGATTGTATGAAAGATGCTAAGATCCATAGCTTTGCAGGTGTTTTAACTAGAGGCTGAAAACCACCTGATATTAGTACTCACCATATGCTAATCACTTCTAAATACTTTCCTCTTTTAGCTCAAGTCTTGCAACAACCTTATGAGGTAGCTATTCTTATGAGTCTCATTTCTTTTTAAGAAAAATTTTAAAGATTTTATTCATTTAGTTTTAGAGAGATGGGAAAGGGGGAGAGAGAGAAGGAGAGAATCATCAATGTGAAAGAAAAACGTCCATTAGTTTCCTCTTGCATGTGCCCTGACTGGAGACCAAACCAGCAACCCAGGCATGCACCCTGCTGGGAAAACCAACTGATGACCCTTCACCTTGCAGGGCGAGGCCCACCCAACTAAGCCACACTGATCAGGGCATGATCCTCATTTAACAAATGAAATATAGGCATAGAGAATTGGAATCCAATGCAGGCAGCTGCACGCTGAACCTCTGTGCCATGCAGCTTCTCTCCTATACATCTGCAGAAGTCCTCTGAGGATGGAATAGAAACATCCATATCTGTAATAGAAACATCAGGTGTAGAGGGTTTAATGTAAATAAATTTGTTTTATGCTTCTATGATCTAATATTCCCATAAGTAATTCCCATAACTATTAAAAATAATTAATGTAAGATTCAAAGCAAGTAAATCATTATTGATGATAAATTCCAATGCATTGTTAACTTTTCGTTACTGTTTTCTTTTCATGTCTTTGTTGCCTTTAAAATTAAATCTTCTGGGAATCTAATATTCACTTTACTTTGAGGAAAGGAAGGGGGTGTTGGATGTCCCCACAAGGGGAAATCCTGAAGCTGTTAGTAGAAATAGGATTTGGAGTAACCTTATTATCATTGTTAACCTGGGAAGTGGGGTGTTCGGATACAAATAGTGGTGAAGAGGCTTCATGCAGGGAGCCTGCCAGCCTGAGAGCTTAGCCACCACTTGGGGGCGCCAGAGGCCCAGAAGATAGATGCCTACACCCAGCAGCCCCTTCCTGCTGCGCCCCAATCTGACACCTCTATCCCTCTGTATTCATTCCTAGGACACAAAGATCAAAAGTTCTTGCTAAAGGAGAGAGGGCCTTCAGAGCTGCCTTTTTTCCCCCCGACCCTAATAGAATATGAGGTTTGGGGTTAAATTCCCGAAAAGTTGAATATTTTGGGTTGTTTCCAAAATACAAGGTGGGGCAAAAGAAGGTTTACAGTTGTTAGTATGCAGAACAGAGAGTTTATTCCTGTATTATTATTTATTAATTATTGTATTACTTTCCATACGAACAACTGTAAACCTACTTTTTGCTCCTCCCTGTATGTCCTATTTGTAATAGACGAATCAGAGCCAAAGTCAAGCATGTGGGGCACTGAGCTGTTCAAATGTCAAACTTCTCTGGGATGAAGTCTGTGTTCAGCCATTCCTCTGACCTCCCCTGTCCCTGACACACACATGCACGCACACATAAACACCACCACCCCTTCCCCATGGAAATAAAGAAACTTGGAAAACCATGGCTGTGTTCATCACAAAAGATTTTTAATATGTTTGGTGAAGATTCAAGTTGATGTCCTGTGATTTCCCCGGGATGGGCACAGTAGAGAAGAGTTTGAGGTGGGTCAGCAGGACCCATGCTAACACTCCTCTTTCTCCATCTGAAGTTGAACGAACTGGTGGTGGGAGACACCAGTGGGAAGCTGTCTGTGTATAAGAATGATGACAGCCGGCCATGGCTCACCTGTTCCTGCCAGGGAATGGTCAGTATTCAACTGCCTGGGTCTGAAGGCGGGGGAAGGGATTTTTTCTGTCCAGGAACTGTCAAGGCTGAGACCCACACAGGAGTTCACCAGTGAGTCCTCACTCACCAGCTACTCCGCTTAACCACTGGTTTGGGGGTTGCTTGGTTCAGGGAGGGAGGCCCCCAGGCAGCGCTTGCATGTACACACACATACACACACACACGAGGGACTCCCCAAGTACTTTAGAAAAACTGCTTAGGTTGTCTGATCTCATACAGTATAATAGATAAAGGGGGTAGTACTTGAATAAGTCTAGAAACATGATAGTCTTGCTAAATTGGAGTTTTGTTTTGTAGCAATTTTGTTTTGAGCCCAAATTGCCTTTACTTCAGGTCTTCATATTACTGTGTGGGTAAACTGAACCAAACCTATAGTACAGTAGCTCGGTTAATGCAGACCATCACACAGGTCCCATGGCACCTGTTTCCAGCACACGCTACTAATGGGAAAACCTGCTCCTTCCTGCTTCATAGAGATGAGGGAGTACTGGTCTCCCTCTGGGTCACCCTGAACCTCCCTTTCTTCTTTTGCAGCTGACTTGCGTTGGAGTTGGAGATATATGTAATAAAGGAAAGGTAAGAACTTCCGGGGGTCCTGGGACTTGAGTGTAACTCCAAGGCCTTAGCTGGATGGATCCCTGTCTCAAGGTGGAAATCAGTTGAGAGTTAATAGCCTAGCCCTAACTTCTGTGTTCTAATGATCAGTCTGTGCTCGAACTTCCCTCCCCAGTCTACCTCTCCCATATCTCTATCTCTTGCAGAATCTGGTGGTGGCGGTGAGTGCTGAGGGCTGGTTTCACTTGTGTGACCTAACTCCTGCCAGGACCCTGGATGCTTCTGGGCACCATGAGACCCTAATGGGAGAGGAGCAGCATCCGGTCTTTAAACAGCACATCCCTGCCAACACCAAGGTCATGCTGATCAGCGACATCGGTGGGCATGACTCTCTTTGCAGGCAGTTGGGGCAATAAGAGTCAGTGGGTAACAGCAGATCTTAAGGGATTCAGTTGGGAGGTCAGTATTCATTTGAGCAATTGCTATGGAGAAAAATCATGGAAAGGACCTGGAGAGTGTTGAGGTAGAGGTAGCAATTCCACATGGATTGTCAGGGAAGTTCTTGCTGAGAAGGTGACATTTGATAAAAAATTGAAGATGGTGAGGGAGTGAGCTATATAGATACTGTGCTGATATTTTAGCCCGAAGCTGTCTCAAAGTTGGTGGTAGGTATATTGGATGCATCTGGACACCCTGAGGTACATATCTGAGGGAAGCAGTGACAGGGCCTGTGGAACAGGTGGGTGGGTAGGGCCAAGGAACAGGGAGGTGCTGTCAGTACAGGAAGGGTGGGAGGCGCACCAGACTCAGAGCATGTGAGATGGCTCCACAACAGGTTGAGCTTGAAGTCAAAATCCCAGCAGCAATGTTAGCAGAGGAGTAGGGATGGGATGCTTGTAGGGTTCAAGCTGACAAATGCAGCTTTGGCTCCAAGCTTGTCTTATTTTTCTGGACCACAGATGGAGATGGGTGCTGTGAGCTGGTGGTAGGGTACACAGACCGTGTGGTACGGGCTTTCCGCTGGGAAGATCTGGGCGAGGGCACTGAACATCTGACAGGGCAGCTGGTGTCACTCCAGAAATGGATGCTGGAAGGTCAGGTGAGAAGCTGAGTAGAGGGACCCCGGAGCTCAGAGAGCAGGGAGGAAGACCTCCTGAAGGGTTGTGGGAGAACAGTTGTGGGCCATGATAAGTTTGGGAAGAAGGGAAAATCATCTTGCTGAGAGAGATCTAAAGATCATTTCAAATCAGAGTCTTAGGGGAAGTTGCTAGTCATGGCAAATAGAAGGGAACCGAGAGCTAGGAATTGGGAATGTGAAGGTGGGTGTGATGTCTGTGTCAGGATCTGGACCCCGCAGAGGACAGCACAGAGGAAAGCAGATGGCGTAGTTGGAGAGGATGGCACTGGGCAGGAGCCCTGTGAACTCTGGAATTCCTACTGCTGCTGCCCTTGAAGCCTGGGGGACTGCGGCTAGGGCCCCTACTCAGATTCTCTCCCCTGTTCTTTGCAGGGTCCCACTTCCTCTCTCTCCAGCCCCCTTTAAGCCTCTGTTCCCTGATGCAGGTGGACAGTCTCTCCGTGACTCTGGGATCACTGGGTGTTCCTGAGCTGATGGTATCGCAGCCAGGCTGTACTTATGCAGTTCTACTGTGTACCTGGAACAAGGATACTGGGCACTCTGCTACCTCTGAGGAGATCAAGGAAAGGAGTAGGTAAGGAGTGCAGGCCTGTGGATGGTGTGGGGTATATGGGAGCAAGATGGGGTCCTGGATGTACATGGCAGTGGATGGGTCTGCAGTTGACAGAGCTGCTTCAGCTAGCTTCGGCACAAGCACCTCTGTCCTAGTAAGGGAAGACCTATATTTTGGGGCCCAGTGAGTCCCAGCTCTAATGGTGTAGCATCAGGAAGAGGTCATAAGATTCTAGCCTGGTAGCTCTGTCCCTCTCTTTTGAACTTGCCACACAGGCCACATGGGTCAGCTATAGGTTTCTAGCTGATTCACATCTCGGCAGCTCTCACAGAGATGGGGCCACAAATGTGCCAGAGAACTAAGCTCACTTGGTCTCCCACTTAGTCCCCCAGTCTCCTGCCCACAGGGAGACCCCGGCTGCCCGAGATGTGGTGCTGCACCAGACGTCCGGCCGCATCCACAACAAGAATGTCTCTACTCACCTCATTGGCAACATTAAACGAGGTGAGGGGGCTGCAGGATGAGGCAGGTTGCTGAGGGCAAACATTACTTTTGGGAGAGGAGATGTGGGACCTTCTCTCATTTCCAGTCCTGTCCCTCCCTCCCTCCCTCTCTCCCTGCCCTTGGCCATCCCTCACCCCATATGCTCTGATCTTGCCCTGACCTTCATGTTTTCTTCTTCTGGTCCTTCTGTCCCACCCACAGGCCACACCCCTAAGAGTGGTGGCTCTGGCCTCTTTGCCCTCTGCACCTTGGATGGTGAGTTCCCTGGGTCAGCTATAGGCCCCTGCTGGGGTGGGAGGTTGTGTGCCTTGGGGGGGTCTGCTTGGGGGTTCTATTCTCCCCATCCCAGCCTGCCTCTCCTCCTGCAGGGACACTGAAGCTTATGGAGGAAGCAGATAAGCTGTTGTGGTCTGTGCAGGTGGGTCACCAGCTTTTCGCCCTAGAGAAACTGGATGTCACGGTGGGTGGAAAACCTGGTGGAGAAGAACATTTTCACCTTCTTTACATGGAGATGCAAGGTTTCAGTGAGGCCATTATCACTTCATAGTTAACTCTGAACCTTTATCTTAAGGTCCTCTTTAGCCAGGTCTCACTCGGTTTGAAATGAGTTGTTCCCCTTTTACACAGTGCTTAGCACTATTCTCTGTGCTCTGGGGAACCTCACACTTCAGCACCATTCAGCACCAGATAAAGTTCCAAAGAGAACTAAGTAATTACTAGGGTCCAGAAGTTTGTCATCAATCCCAACTCCAGATGCATACGAAGTTTTTTTTTCTTGTCCCATGTGAGTCTGTCTTTAGTGAGGCTGTGGCCCCTGGGTCTGCAGATGGGGACTGCCTTTGTGCTGCTGTCACACATGCTCAACAACGTAGGAGAGGAGGCATGAGGCTGTGAGGTCAGGTCGGCCAGGCCTGGAAGCCCGATTCTACCATCTCCCAGCTGAGTGACCTTGGGTGCATGATTATTTCTACAAGCTGAAGTTCCCTTAGTAGGGAACAAATTGGGAATAATATTGCCTACTTCACGGGGTCGTTGTGAGTACTATGTGAGGTGACTCATTGGACAGCAGCCCCTTTGGTGCCTGGCACATGGGAGAAGTTCAATGAGAGACATATGGTTGTTTTCTTTATCAGCCTGCTGTTGGTCCCAGAGCGAAGTCTACAGCTTCTTTGTATTTCATCCAGCTCCATCACTAGATCCCTTTTTAAAATGGTTCCTGGCCACCCCTGCAATCTTGTCTCTGACCTTTTTCAGGGCAACGGGCATGAGGAGGTGGTTGCCTGTGCCTGGGATGGACAGACGTATATCATTGATCACAACCGCACGGTTGTCCGCTTCCAAGTGGATGAGAACATCCGAGCCTTCTGTGCAGGTGGGCCCCTGCCCCTGGCCCCCACTGACCACACTTGCCTGCCTCCTACTGTTATTTTCAGCGTGTCCCCTTGTGGGAGTCTGCACAAACAGATGTGTTCTTTAGCTCTTTGATTAGAGGGTTATGGGTGGGTACTAAATTGCCATCTTTACAGTTTTAAATAAGGAAAAATAAAAGATAGTGAGATCTCCATTTCTGAATATTTCAAGGAATGGGATGAGGTCTTATCATCTATCAGTGTAAAGACATCAGAAAGCTCTTTCTCATCTGAGTATATCGGAACTCTGTGAAGAACATTCTCCTAGAGCAGCGATTTTCAACCTTTTTCATCTCATGGCACACATAAGCTAGTTACTAAAATTCTGTAGCACACCAAAAAATAGATCTTTACCGATCTGACAAATATAGGTATAATTTTGATTCAGTCACACTGGATGGCTGTTGTCATTTTTAAAATTTGACAGTCTTAAGGGGAAAGAGGTCAGTACCCCTGACTAAATAGACAGGAATTGCTCATTTTAAAAATTCTTGTAGCACACTAGTGTGCTGGCTGCAGCACACTGATTGAAAATCACTGTCCTAGAGCATTCCCATTAGTTCCAAATCGGGACCTTGGAAGCCAGCACTCACTCTTTGGGGTGATATGGAGATATCTGTGGTCACTGAAATGGAAAGAGTTAAACAGTGTTCTAGCCCACATACCCCAGTGATCTGAGAGGTCAGTGTGTCTTTGTAGAGGGGCTGCCCTCAGAGAAGTTTCAGTTTCTGATCTACTCCTTGGACTATCAAGACTAGTTGTTACTCCAGGTCTATCACTATGATGACAAAACCAAGCATCACATTTTTGGATGCTATTCTGCCTGAGTTTTGTTTCTATGGTTTTTCTGTATCTGGAATGGGCCAAGTTGTTTATTGTTTCACCGGGTTTCCAACAGAGGTGACCTAGAAAGAGAGTCATTAGTTTTCTGCTTGACATCTGTGGGAGGGCCAGAACCACCGACTCTAGAACCCCTATCTTGTTCTCATCTCCCACCACTAGATGAAACTTCTTGACCTTTGTCTTACCACCCATACCTCACAGGCCTATATGCCTGCAAAGAGGGCCGCAACAGCCCCTGCTTCGTGTATGTCACCTTCAACCAGAAGATCTATGTGTACTGGGAGGTACAGCTCGAGCGGATGGAGTCTACCAATCTGCTGAAGTTGCTGGAAGCTGAGCCAGAGTACAAGAGCCTGCTGCAGGAGCTGGGCGTAGGTGAGGCCCAGCAAGCTACAGCACTGGAGAATCAGGGGCCCAGGAGAACCACGGCCTTACCAGCCCCTTTCTTACCCTCAGATCCTGATGACCTCCCAGCAGTCTGCACCCTGGTTCACCGAACCCTCTACCATCCTGACCAGCCACCACAGTGTGCTCCTGCATGCCTCCAGGATCCCACCTAGCTGGACTTTTCCTCTTAGCTGAGGAAGGATCCTCCTGAACCTCCCTACCCCCAAGGTATCCACAGTATTGGCAGGACAGGGAATACACACTACAGAAGTGCATGGACAGATGGCAGCAACCCTAGGGTGACTGTGAACTATAGCTCTCATGTCTTCTTGGTGAAAGAAGAGACTAGTTGACCCTCTGTGCATTTGCTTGTGTACCTCACCCATCACATCAGCAGGGCTGTAGGACTCTGGCCTTATTCCACACCACCTGGGACTGCCTCCTCCCCAGAGCTAACCCACTCTTGTATAGAAAAGAGACTTGCTTGTGGCCCCAACACTCAGAAGGAACTAGGCTTTGGTGCCAGTGGAGCAGTGACGTAGGGGCTCACCCCAACCCCAAATACCATCTTCCATGTCACAACTCCAGGTCATCGACAGGAGTAATTACTAAAGGAATGGGAGACTGTTTGGGGTTTTTCTGAGGAGTCTTTCAGGACATTTTACAGTCTCATTTTTCTGTGTCCCCAGCAATCCTGAGATGGTTTTGCTCTATTTTCTAAAGAAACTGGGCCAGCACTCTCATTTTGCCATTTTCTTCATGTACTGTGCAGCTTCATAAGCCTTGCTCCGTCTCCCACCCACTCATTTCCCCCAAACACCTTATTCTCTCAGACAATAGACATTTAAAATCTGCAGGTTTATGATCCATACCATAATCAGAATTATATCTTGGCCATTTATATCCCTTCTGTTCTTAATTCTGTGTGCTTTAAATCAGTGTCTTTCAAATTGTAGGTTGCAATCAGCATTTTTTGAATAAATGAAATAATAGAATGAAAAATATATAGCTTTCAGTATAGGGCATTGTTGTTTTGCTTTAATTGTATGTGTTTACCAAGTATAATATAAAATATATTTCATATTTTCTGCTTTGAATTATGTTCAAGAGTTTGAAAACCATTGCTCTCAATTATATTGACCCTAGCCTAATGGGTCAACTTGGGGAAGGGTCCACATTCACATTTCCTTTCTGAAGGGAATAGGGCAGAGTTATGCAGCTTCTCACGGGCATGAGGGAAGACCAAAGAAGCACATTACTATAGAGAAACAGATGTTTATTCAAGTGGGGGAGCAGCTGAGCCGAGAGCCTGCAATGGGGCCTGGGGGTCTTCGGTCTACAACTACAGAAGCAGCAGGAGACAGAAGGGAAAGGAACAGGATGAGATCAGGAAGTCAGAGGTCATGGAGCAAGGCAGTGAAGGACCAGGGCACTATCTATGACATGAGATAGTGAGTTCCTCTCCTTGTGAGGGCAGGAGACTTGGCCAAGAAAGGTAAGGCCAGGTGTCATGGGGCAGCTTCTTACAATGTCCTGGTTCTTCTCTAATCTACCCCATGCTCAAGATTTTGTTTCCAGCTGGAGGTCCTAGTTCCCTAGTTCAGGTTAGTTACACCACTTTCTTCCTTTAGCCTACATCCATGATTCAAGAGGCTCAAACCAGCCAGAAAGATACTTGGGTCTGGCTTTTTATGGTTTGAGTTCCTCTCTTCACAGTGAAGTCAGAGAGCTTCCTCATGTCTTTACTATGGCTTAGAACCTGGTAGGGGATAGAAAACCATTGATTCCAAAACAAGACAAGCTCTGCCTATGGAAGCCAGAGATGAGGAGCAGGAAGAAGATCTAATGGTGTGGATAGTTCTAGAAATAAGGAATACTATCCCAACCACCTTTGGGGCCAACTCTCTATAGGGCTCTTGCACACATACCCCAAAGTTCGGGGGCCCAGTGGATGAAAAAGCAAGCAGAGGAGAATGAATATCTGGAGCAAATATTAGAGGTATATCCAAGGACTTGCACTGGGTAATCAAGTAGTAACTGGCTTCAGACATTCGCAAGCTCAGAAAAGGTAACTAACAGAGCTCCTAGTCTTATGAGCTGGCATTCCTCTACCAAACCACCTTCCTACTGTATTGAATTACTCTGTTCAGTGCTTCTTCCCCCACTGAACTGTGAGCGCATGTGTGCAGAATCAGAAAGGTAGGCACCAGCTGGGCTGGGGAACCGGTTGATGAGGTGCGGTGTCCAGTTGTGAAAGATAGTGAACCCAGAGGTGGAGTGAGAGATGGAGTGAAGGCAGTGGAGAGGGTTTGGCAAGAGCTGGGGCACAGGTGGAGGACAACAGTAGGCTGCAATCCTTGACTCAGCCGGTTTCTACCATGCCAGAGGCCCAGCCGGGAACCCCATTGTGTGTCATTTTCTGCAGTCCTGATTTGGCTTTGCTCTTCTTGGGAGGGCAGTGAGAGAAAACAGGGAAAGCAGAGTCCTGAGTCCCGGGCTGTCTCTGGGAAAACTCCTGGGGAATAGGGAGGTTGCCAAGAAGCAGGGAAGAATGTGGCCAACTGAGGGCAATGGAACAGCAGGGTCAGGGCAGTGACAAAAGGCACAAACTAGTCCCCAGCTACTTGGCTATAGTAATGTCCCCATTCCCCACATGGCTGTTCCCTTAAGTCACAGTGCTTCCTCCTGGGGACTGACTGGGACAGCAGTCACTGGCCAGGCTCTTGGTACAGAGGCAGGAAGGGCAGCTCTGGGAAGGGGGCTTTCAGCCGCAGCACTCCGTGCTCCAGGTCAATACAGCACTGTGGGATGTGGAGGGGAAATGTGAGCTTGTCACAGCAGGTAACCTCCTTCCAGCCCCCTCTTTTTGTTTCCCCTCCCACTTCCCACAGCTTTCCCCCGCTCCTTGCTTTCCCCTGTGTCCATTCACTGGTGCCCCTGTCAGTGAGGGACCCAGTTCACATTTTTCACTTGTGGGCAGGCAGATGAGGAGCCTCTAAGGAAGCAAAAGTGCAGTTGCATCTTTCTCATCAAAACCTGACCCACACCTCTGTCTCCTCTCTTTCCCAGCCCTTGGTCAGGCCCCAAAGTGCTAGCATCCTCCTTACCTTGAGAGAAAGCAGAGTCTGCAGTCCAAGACAGAATTCAGGACTCTCAACATCTGCAGGAACCATTTGAAAACAGAAGATTCTGGAGGGTACCTGGGGACACTGCTGCCCTCCTCTCAGCACATGCCCCTTTTTCGCTGCCCCCTACCCCCAAGTCTGAGAATCTTGGCACAGATATTGGGTATAGTCAGAGCATCTTTGGGGACAACTTGTCTGATGCTGGCAGGGCTGAAGTCTACCTTTGCCTCACCCAGAAGAGAAAAGTAGGAGAGATGGGAATTGGGGCTGTCGATGGAGGGAGGACTTACCCACTACCTGGGCCGAGCACGCCACAGTCTGCTGGCCTAGCTGCAGCTCCAGCTGCTCCACTTGGGTTGGGGGTCCCAGGGCCAGGTCCCCCCCAGAGGCTTCTAGGACCCTCTTCCCTAACCTGTGGTTGGTAAGCAAGGTTATGGCCATTACAACCCCCACCCCCATCCCTTTTATCAGCTAATGTCCCTCCCTCCCCACCACACTTGGGTTCTCATCCAATCCCTGGTCCCACACAGGGTCTAAATCCTTGTTTTCTCTGCCAGAGTCCCCATCAACTCTTTAATAAATAATATCTTTATTAGCTATAGTTCATATATCATAAGAGTCACCCTTTTAAAGTGTACAATCAAGTGGTTTTTAGTATATTCAGAGTATACGCACTACTACCTAATTTCAGAATATCATCATTCCAAAAAAAAAGCCCCATCCCCCATCCACTATTTTGGGCCATACTCTTACCCCAGGCGGGTGAGGCATCCAGTGGAGATCTGGTTGTAGTGGGTGCCTGTGTCCACAGCCACTCTAAGCACCTGGTCCTGGCACTGAGAAAGAGAGTTGTAGGGGATTTAGTGAGTCCCAGGAGAATAGACTGAAACCTTCACCTTCCTAGCCTTGGGTGGTTTACTTTCAGAAACCAGTAAAGGGAGTGAACTGAGTCTTTAAGAGGCTTTTGTGGGATTCATACAACTGAGACAAACTTGGCTCAGATAAAGGGATCAAAAAAAAAGTAAGCGAGCTGCACTTTGTGGTGAGTCCATCTGTTTGGAAACAATTTGATCAGGAATGAAGATCTGTTTGTTTAGAGGAATTTTGGGGAAGCTGAGGGCCACACAGAGAATCTAGTTGGGAGTAGAGGAGCTGGGACACCTTGTTAGGAAATTCAGATGTGGGAAAGAGAGGTGTTGACCATGGGAAGCAAAGGAAGACATGTTTGTTTTCTTTTGGATTTATACAGATATTTTGGGTTACGCTTGGGTATCATACACATGCAGTTTTCTCATTCCAATCATTTAGTGAGCATATACTATACACAGATGTTGCTGGAAGGCACAGCAATGAATACTATTCTTTTGGAGTCTAGAGGAAGTGAAACAGAACTACCGTATGGTAGAAGTAAAGTGGTTGTCAGTAAAGTGCCCAAGACATTGAGAAGGAGGAAAGGCTATTTCCTACTCAAAAGGTTCCAAGAAGGAGGTAACGTTTGAGCTTAAAAGATTGTAGAATGTGGGTATAAAATGATTGCAAAGCAGGCAGAGGAAATGCTGAGCAAAGAATGTGGCATAAGAGCAGTGGGCATTTATTAATTTATTAGGAAAGTTTGATACTGGTTGGGTGTTCGAACGGCTCCAGAGATGATGAGGCCGTCACATGAGCTTTTGTGGGATGGTTGCATTTTTCCATCCATGCACACACCGTTTGTTATGCAGAGCACTCTGAAGGGCACTCACACATCACATGCAGAGACTGTGCTTTGATAAAGGAAAGGGGGAGTCATGGTGGTGATGTGAAATTGCAGAGGGAAGATGGTCGGAGGTAGAGAATAAAGGAGATAGGGGGATCCCATTTTTTTGGTCCAGGCTTAGGGGAGAGGTTCCTTTTTTCCTCCCTCCTTTCCTCACCGCCCAGGGCATAAAGGAGTGGGTGGAGTGAGAGTCACAAGCAGGATAGTTAATGAAAGCCAGTGCCCTGGGAGGTTCTCACCTTGCAATTGACCAGAAGAGCTGGAATCTCTGGTGTGCTAGTCTTCCTCCTGTTCTCCTGGCCATGAATCAGGGCTTGCCCCAGGGGAGACTCCCCCTGACTCCAGCTCTGGTTTCTCTCTACCAGGCGTCTTTGGATCACACTGTGTGGCTGCTGGCTCCATCACAGAACAATAAAGGTAGATAGGTCTAAAGCCAAGTATCCAGGCTGCTCAGTTCCCCTACCTCAGATATCCCAGGGTGCTGTCCCCAACCCCACCCCATCCTGAGCCTCACAGGAGTAAGAAAGGGGCAGGAGCTCAGTCAAGGCTCCCAGCAGTCAGATCATCACAGCAGAGTGAACCTTAATATCAGACTATGCATTTTTCCAAGCCCCCAGTGGGTTGCTCAGTGATGAAGAAATGGAAAGAAAACAGTTCATCTAATTTAGACTAATTAATATCAGCTCATGGGACATTTCAGGAACTAGTATTATGCTTGGGAGAAATTCTCTTTCAGATCTACAACAAGCTATTTTTTTTTTTTTTTGACATGTTTCCCCCTTTGAGCTCATCCTTCAATGGGTTGCAGGTCCTAGGGTTAATGGTGTGATGAAAAGAAGTGAAAGCAACAACAAAAAAGGATAAAGTTAAAATCCTTAAAACTAGAATGCTGGAAGTCATCCTTTGACTCTCCTTCACCCGTAACCCCCACACCATGCCAATCACTTCCTAAATTCTACCAGTTTTGCCTCCTGTGTTTATAGTCCATCCCTACTTTCTATTACTGCCTTTATTTCAGACTCACCACAGCTCTCCTGGATCACTGGGATGCCCCCTTATGTTCATAAGAACCTGCCTCCAGTACTATCCCCTCTCAGGTACACCCACTCCAAGTCAATGGTTATCTAAAACCCTTGTTATTCAAAGTGTGGTCCTCACACCAGCAGCTTTCACATCACTTGGAAGCTTGTTAGAAATGCAGAAGGCTAGTGAATCAGAAGCTTCATTTTAACAAGATCCTCAGATGATTCCTGTGCACATCAGAGTTTGAGAAGCACGCAAACAAAACAAAGCTAACCATGTTACTCTCCTGTTTAAAATCCATGAAACCACCCCTTTTCCCATTGCTTACCTGGTAGAGCTCAAACTTTTTAAGGCAATCCACAGCCCAGATGACCTGGTCACTGCCCAAATCTGCCTCTTCTCCCCTTTCCCATCACACACCACTTGGCTCACCCACCCCAGCCACCCTGCTTGTACTGCTTGCACCAGGCTGTTTTTCCACCTTTGCTTCTCTCTTCCCTATTCCTGAGACTGGATGGCTAGCTCAGCACACTTTGTTCAAGAACTATTCTGGAGAGAGTTCTGGGACTCCATGTGCATCTGGTAATTAGTGCAGGTTTACCTCCTCCAGGAAGCCCTCTCTGACTTCTTTATGCTCTTCCCTCCACACACAAGGCTAGGGTAGCTCCCTTTGTATGCTTCTCACAGATGTCATTTGTGGATTTCACTCCCCCATTAACTTAGAGAGCCCTTGAGATCATGTCTGTATCTTATACATCTTTATATCCCAAGATTTAGTTCAGCGTATAGTAGTTACTGAAGAATAATGTATCCTGCCAACCTCCACACATGCTTCTCCATCTGCCCTCTCTCTGTGGGAGCCTGAGATTGTTTTTCCACCCATGACCTAATGAAGCCCTTGAGGCTGCTCCCGCCAGCAAGGCTGCCAGCAGGAGACCCAACTCTGGGAAAAGGGCAGTGAGCTCTGGAACTGGCCAGAAAGAGCAGCTCTGCAGTTCCCAGCTCTCCTCCCACCTTTCCCATGGGTATGGCCCTTCTCCAGAAGTCATATCAGATGGTCCCCAAAGAGTAGAGGCTATAAGATTCTAACCACTGGGAGCCAGAGAACCTGCTTCCCTGTACCCTCATTTCTCAGCTGTGCTTACTATGCTTGCAAGGAGGAACAGCCCCTGGAGTTTCTCTGAATTGAAATCTCAGTCTGATTGCTTTTCCTTTTGTGAGGCTGCTGGGATAGGGCTGGGGGATTGCCTGACCTCTGGGCAGGGTCCCAGGAGGGGGGACATCTGACTAGGAGGAAGGTGAAAGGTAGGGCCAGGGCACGAAAGTAGTGAGGGCCTGTGATTGCCTCTAGGTTCCCAGGTAGCAAGTGGCCTGAGGCCCCCAGAAATGGCTTTGTACCCATCAGGTTGCAGGAGTTCCCACCCTCCTCTCAGCCCCTCTGATGAGGAGATGGGAGAGTGAACAGAGTGATCCCAAACCTTGGTACAAAAAGCTTTCTTCTATGAGCAAGAGGCTAGATATGATTTCATGGACTCTGGACCCTATAGAGCTCCCTTTCTATCTCAGGCTAAATGAAATAGTAGCTGAATGAATAATAACAGCATTTGGATAGTGCTTTCAGTCAGACACTGTTCTATGTTCTTTATGGGTATTAGCTCATGCAACTCTTGCAACAATCCTATGAGGTAGATACTATTAATTTTATCCTTGTTTAATAGATAAAGAAACTGAGTCACAGAGACATAAAGTAACTTGCCTCAGTTAGCATCAGAGCAGGATCTGAATCCAAGCAACATGGCTTCAAAGCCCAGGGAAACACATATATGCAGTTGTCCCCTGACCCATTCACCCCCTCACCGTCACTGCCGCACCCCATCCCCTCTGGAGGCCAAAGCTGCTGCAGGGGAATGGAAGGAAAGGGAGGCTTGGAGGGAGGAAAGGGACACTCAAGGAGGCTGGGTGGCCTGGCAGGAGCTGTAGGGAATCCTGATGCTTTAGCACAGATGAAGGAATTCAATGCTTCATTCTGAGGGGAAAAGGCAAATGAGTGGCCAGCATGGGTATGAGGGAGTATGGTTTAGGGAGAGGAAGGCAATCACAGCCCTAAACTGGCCAATCCTGTGGCCCTCTCAGCTGTAAATGACCACTCCAGCGGTTCCTATGTCCCTGAACGCCTCTACTCCTAAACAGCAGAGCTCACTCCAGCATAAACCTTGGATTTTAGAGGGGAAGCTGAGCAATGAGAATGGGGTCCCTTAGCCCAAGTTCAGGGAATATCCCAGTGAAGAGCTGAGAATGGCCAAAGGGAGCCCCTTGAGTTGAGGGGACTGCTGTCTCCCTCTCAGTGAGGGAGGGGAGTCTGAAGGCTCTGGGTCTGCGCTTAATTATCCTTACCCCCACCCTCAGGGTAGGGGGTGGAGAGATGGAGAGAAAGGGCCAAAGGAGTTCTCCAGGGTGGGGTGGGGAGAGGGCTGCCTCACCAAGTCCTTGGAGGTACCCAGCCTCTTGAGGCTGTCCAGGGGCAGCAGGTCAGCAGAGTCCTTGTGCAGGAACTGGGTGGCCTGTTTGAGCCTACGCTGCTGGCTCAGGTGGGCTCGGTCCTGAAGCTCTGCCTCTTGTCCCCTCCTGCTGGAGTCTCCCCCCTCTCTCCTGGCCTCCTGCTTGGTGCTCATGGCCCCTGCCAGGCTTGTTGAGCTTGATAAGCTGGGTAGGGGATTCTGAGGGGTCCTCCCCTTTGTCCTCTCTGCCTCCTGTGTCCCTGTGGTTCCTGTCTGTCTCTATCCCGGCGGCAGCTCTCCTGACTGGAGGGTCTCAGAGGAAGAGGAAAGAAAGAAATAAATAATGTTCAGGAGCAGCCGCGTCAGACACCAATTCCCAGAGAGCTCAGTAGAGGGAGTGAGGCTCCACTGGAAAAATCCAGCACTGGAGAGAGGGTGGCAGGGCCTGCAGCTGGCGGGCTCTGCTGCGTTTCCAGTTCTGGGGGCCTGACCAGGGTAGGTAGTGGAAGGGGGTGTGTGCGTGTGTGCATGCATGAGGGGTTGTAAAAGTGCTGTGAATTGTCAGGATGCCCATGCCAGGTTGTTTGAAAGGCGGTGTGTGTCGTGTGGAGGTGGCAGCCTGCGTGGGTGTCCTTGGTGTAAGTGGGATATGCAGGCCTGTGCAATTGTGGGTATGGTTGGTGATTTGTTTGGCAGCCACCACCCCTCCCTCCACCCAGGGTTCTTGCAGCCCAGGGGTTGGAGTACAGGCCAATAACTAGGCTCAGAACCAGAGAGGGCAGCATCAAAATGTCCCTCCTTTCCTCCCCCTTAATAGGAGACCTTTCTGGTCTTAGCCTTTCAGTGTGGCCTATGTCAGATGGGTCTTTATTTTATTTACTGTAGGGTCTCAGTTTCAGGGGTGGCAAGAGCAGCTCCTAATCTCCCCACAAGCAGACCCAGTCTCTTCCCTGTTTTATGTGAGGTTTCTCCAGTCCTGGCTCTTTAAAAAATCTGTCGTAATTCAAACATGCAGAAAGTTATAAAGGGTAAGCAATAACCTTTACTTGGCAGCCTCCTAAAAAAATAAACTGCTACAAATATAGCTGAATCTCTGCTTACACCTTCCCTTCTCCCCACATAATGTCCCTCCTGAATTTAGTGACTGCCATTCCCACACCTGTCTTTATTCTCTTTATGCACATACGTGTGTGTGTGTCCTGAGTGAAAGAGCATTTAGTGTTGCCTAACCTATTGTATTTATTCTTCTGCAACTTATCCTTTTTTGCTCAATATTTTATTAGTGAGATTCATCCATGAGGTATTCATAGTTCTAGTTCATTCACTGTAACTGCTGTACAGTATCCCTCTATATGAATATAGCATATTTAGGAAATTTAGGTTTTTATTCTTTTTCTTGCAACCACTGCTGCTATGACCTTTTTGCACATCTCTCCTGGGGACATGTATAAGCATTTCTCTAGAGTATATGCCTAGGAGTGGAATTGCTTCCTCATTTATGCATAATTCCAAATTGCCTTCCAAAGTATTTTTACCAGTTACACTCCAGTCAGTAGTGAATGTAGATTCTGGGGCTTCAATTCCTCACCAGCACTTATATCAGAATTTTTATAACCCTGGCTCATCTGTCTTTAGATTTTTCTCTTCCAGCCTTTTGTCTTCACCATCATCAAAATGCTTTAGTCAAATACCTGCTCACATGTGTTGGACACTCACAGGATGAGTACCCCACCAAAGCCCTGCTCCTTAGGGACACAGTCTGGTGTGGGCAGCACAAAGGCACATGCACATTCAGACAAACCAGATGCCCACTGGTCTTCTATGGACCAAGCCTCTTTGAGGCACTTTCACAACCACTACAATGGTGTGAGAGAGAGTTGTGTCACAATCCCCATTTACAGATGAGGGAACTAGCCATGTGTTATTGTTTGATTTGTGTCCCACCCAGTTCAAATGTTAATGTCCTAACCTCCAGTAGCCCAGAAGGTGATCTTGTTTAGAGATAGGATTTTTACAGGGTAATCAAGTTAAAATGAGATCAGTAAAGTGAGTCCTAATCCAATATGACTATGTCTTTATTAAAAGGGAAAATTTGGACACAGAGACACAGAGGAAGAATACCATGTGAGCACGAAGGCTGAGAATGGGTAATTCATCTACAAGCTAAGGAATGCCAAGGATTGCTAGCAAACCACAAGAAGCTAAGAGATATACATGAAACAGATCCTTCCTCATACCTCTTGGGAGGAACCAACCTGGCCAACACCTTTATCTTGGACTTCTAGCCTCTACAATTGTGAGACAATACATTTTTCTTCTGTAAGCCAGCCAGTTTCCAGTATTTTGTTATGGCAGCCCTAGGAAACTAATACACTAAGATTTAGAAAACTTGCCCAAGAATCAGTTATTATAGGGCAGAGCTAGGCAACAAACCTTGGTATTCTGTCTCCCAGATCTTGCTCATTTTCTATTATGCCAAAAGGAGAATACTGACAGAAATGATAAGCATGGAATGAAGACCAAAGTATGGTATGATTCCATTTATCAAACTCCGGCCCACCAGATCCTGGCTTCAATTAGACTTGGTTTTAGTGAAATATTTCAGTTCCCTCTCATGCCTTTGGTATTTATCAACACCACACTTTTGCCTGGAACAGAGGTGGAAGAGGATCCACTGACATGTTGAGCTGGTTTCTGGTGATGGTTTCCATGGGATTAACAGTGTGCATTGACAGATTAGTGAGTGACTGGCATACTGTGTGATGCTGCGCAGACCCCAATGCTGAAAGGTATCTCCTCCAACTTTGTTCTCATCAATTCATTTCTTAGGTTTGAAAATTCTTCAACATCTTCAAGAGTCCTTTATTAATTCAATTTTTGGAGGAGTAACACTATCAATGAACAAGAGTGAGATGACTGCAGGCACTTAGCAGAGTTGCCTTGGGCCAGCCTGGTAACATGGATGAGATGTCTCCGTACTCAGGTGCACTTCAGTCTGTAGATTGTACTCCAGGGAAGACTAATTGTGCCTTTGGACAGGATGAGGTTGGGGACATCAGTTTCTCTTCTGTAGTGGGTCTGATAAGGCCTTTGTTGCCTGGCTCTAGGAAACACTTTTGCTCAGGAAATGCCATTTTCTGGAATGTAGCTGAGTTACCCTGAATTTTGCATGTTCTGCAAACTAGGACTACCTCATTCACTATCTATCTCACCATCTTGGGGTAGGACTCAGGGGTAGGGAGATTCTCTTTTAACATTTTGTGTCCCTTGGTTTCTTCCTTTGTAAATTTGTTCTTTACCCAAAGTTAGAGGGTAAACAGGAATGTTCTCACAATACAATATTCTGAACTCTTTTTTATCAGGGGCTAAAGACAATTTTTTTTGGGGGGGTAGGATGGTGGAAAGTACCAGGGAATGTACTACAGCAAGTCTGTAGCCTCAGCTGGGTTGTCTGTATCATTACCAATAATTCATCTCGGATCCCTCCTCTCATTATTTTTTAACCATTGAACTCTAATGATGAGCCATAGAGGGAGAAAACTTCCAAGAACACCATGAAGGAAGATTATACCATTCTAGATTGTAAAGAAGCAGAGGTTTTCCTTTCCAAGATGCTTGGGAACTATCTATAATTTCTCTTATTTATTTCATCTTGTGGTTTACATAGAAGTGAATGGACCCAAATTCAGAAATTTTATGAGAAAAAAATGGAAATGTGCCATATGACTTCCTCACTACATTGGTTCTTCTCTGAATTATAACAAGTTTTCTTTTCAGAATGAATTCAGTCAAAAAATATTTATTGAGCCTTCTCTTCCTCTGGGATCCACAGAGACATGCGTACCTGAGTGCTGGCAGTACCTGGGATAAGGCATATGAGAGAGAGAAGATGGCAGTGCGGTAAGAGGATGCACATCCCTCATCCCTCTTGACACAGGTGAAAAACTGGGCCAATTTTCAATGGAGCACAGCAAACAGACACCAGAAACACAGCATATTTGAAAACAGGTGATCGAAAATTGCAGTGGACATTGAAAAACCAGATGGTAAGGAAAGTACTCCAGCAGTGCGGAGACCAGGGCAGGGGATGAGATCCTGGGCCAGTGCTGGCTGTAAGACTCTAGGGAGGGAGCTGGGTCAACCACTCCCTGATCAGCCAAACAAGGTCTTGGCAGCACCGGGATAAACCTGGTTGCTTGAAATCTCATAGAGAGGAGTTAAGATCTCATAGCCCTGGGAGGACTGAGCGTTGGAGCTGGCACTTTTGTCTACGCCCACGCACCATTGTAAGTAGCTGGACGGGGATCCGTTCACACCAGCACACCACTGAGAGACCCGTGGTGCAGTCCCTGGGTGCCTCTACGGTCTCTTGGCCCCTGCACCTGTGCTCCGCCGCCACGCATGCACTCACGCCATTGCGCCATCGGAGACCTGAATGGGCTGCTGGGAGATCTTAGACATTGGTGTGCAACGTGCGTGGGGGTCGATTAATGCTCACAGGACAGTTGGCACCTGTGCAAGGAAGGCTGAAAGATCATCGCGATTGCGCGCACGCGCGCAACCACAGTAGGCACCTGCTGACGCAGGAGACACACCTGAGACCCTGTGCGGAGAGACCTGGGCTAGCTCTGAGGACAGTAGACCAAAGAAAACTGAGTGCTGAACAAGGAGAAAAACAATACAGTCACCCCTCGGCCACTGTAGTCATCAAGGCCAGAAAAACCAGCTTGGCAAGATTGATAACAGCAAGAATTGACAGTTTTGGTGTTTTTCGGGGTTTTTTTGGGGGGGGTTCTTTTTCTCTTTTTTATTATTAATTTTTCATTATTTTGATCTTTTTTACCCCTCAACTCCTTTTTGCTTTTCATTACTTCTTTCTTGTCTTACTCTTTCTTCCTTTCTTTCCAAGCTTATCTCTCCTTCCTTTCTCTATTTTTTCTTCTTTTCTTTTTCATTCTGCTTTTCTTTATTCTCTTTTCATTTTTTTATTTCCTTATCCTTCTTTTCTTTTTTCCTTTCCTTCTCTTTTCTCTTTTTAAACACATACAAGTGAGACAAAAACAAAACAAAACATAACAAAACAAAACAAAACAAAAAACCTAGAACTGTGGAAAGACCAGAGTTGGTCCCAAAGAGGGGGCATTTCAACAGCTGAGACACTGGAAGACGTGAACATCAGGATACCTGAAGGAGACAGCACCACTGAATCTCACAGGCATTCTACCACAGAAGTTCACACCATATGCCCAGGGAACCAAAACAAATCAATTTAAGAAGCTGAGGCTAACAAGAAGAGTCTCACAAACAATGGGAAGACAAAGAAACAATCCTCAAATGAAAGAAAAGGAGGAAGCACCAGAAAGAATGCTAAATGAAATGGAGGCAACTCAACTATCAGATTTTGAGTTCAAAGCAATGGTTGTCAGGAAGCTCCATGAGCTCTCAGTGAGCTACCAGAAACTACAGGGAAGCTACGAAGAACTCACTGGAAACTATATCAATAAAAAGGAAGTAGAAACTATCAACAAGGGCCAAGAGGAAACGAAAAATACAATTTCTGAACTGAAGAACACAGTGGAAGGAATGAAAAGCAGAATTGATGAAGCAGAAGATAGGATCAGTGAGTTGGAGGACAAAGTAGAAAAAAACACCCAGAAAGAGCAAGAAAAGGAAAAGAGGCTCAGAAAGAATGAAGAGGGATTAAGAGAAATACAAGACAATATGAAACGTAATAATATCCGTATAATAGGGATACCAGAGGGAGAAGAAGAAAAGCAAGGGATAAAAAACCTATTTGAAAAAGTAATGATGGAAAACTTCCCTAATTTGATAAGAGAAAAAGTCACACAAATCCAGGAATCACAGAGAGTCCCAATCAAGAGGAACCCAAAGAGGCCCACTTCAAGATGCATCATAATTAAAATGGCAAAATTCCAAGACAAAGAGAGAATCTTAAAGGCAGCAAGGGAGAAAAAGGAAGTAACATACAAGGGAGCCCTGATTAGGTTAGCATCCGACTTCTCAATGGAAACACTCCAAGCCAGAAGAGAATGGCAAGAAATATTCCAAGTAATGAGAGCCAAAGGCCTGCAACCAAGACTACTTTACCCAGCAAGGCTTTCAATCAAGATAGAAGGCCAAATAAAGAGCTTCCCAGACAAAAGAAGTCTAAAAGAATACACCTCTACCAAACCAGCTCTGCAAGAGATACTAAAGGGCCTGCTTTAAGGAAAGGAAGGAAAGGAGAAAGAGACGGAGAGGAACACAGGTACAAAAACGGCAATGAATAAGTCCCTATCAATAATAACCTTACACATAAATGGATTAAATGCTCCAATCAAAAGGCATAGAATAGCTGAATGGATAAGAAAGTATGATGCACACATATGCTGCCTACAAGAGACCCACCTCAGGACAAAAGACCTACACAGACTCAAAGTGAAGGGCTGCAAACAAATTTTCCAAGCAAATGGACAGGAAAAAAAAGCCGGGGTAGCAATACTCATATCAGACAAAATAGACTTTAAAAGAAGGGCCATAAAGAGAGATCTAGAAGGTCACTTCATAATACTCAAGGGAAGAGTCCACCAGGAAGACATAAACATTTAAATATATATGCACCCAACATAGGAGCACCTAAATACATTATAAAATCTTAGAGGACTTCAAGAAAGATATTGACAGCAACACAATTATACTAGGGGATTTTAACACTCCACTGTCAAAAATGGACAGATCTTCTAAACAAAATATCAACAAAGATATTGCGGCATTGAATGACACTCTAGATGAAATGGACTTAACTGATTTATATAGAGCCCTTCATCCCAAAGAAACTAAATGCACATTTTTTTTCAAATGCACATGGAACATTTTCAAAAATAGACCACATGATAGCACACAAAACAACCTCAACAAATTCAAGAAAATTGAAATCATACCAAGCATTTTCTCCAACCACAAGGGACCAAAACTAGAAACCAACCCCAAGAGGAAAAACCCAAAACACTCAAAATCATGGAGATGGAATAGCATGTTATTAAACAATGAATGGGTGAAGAATGAAATTAGGGATGAAACAAAAAAGTTTCTGGAAACAAATGAAAATGAACTCACAATGACCCAAAACTTATGGGACACAGCAAAGGCAGTCCTCAGAGGGAAGTTCATAGCAATAGAGGCATACCTAAAAAAGATAGAAACATCTCAAACAAACAACTTAACCCTATGCCTACAAAAACTCGAGGAACAACAACAAAGACAGCCCAGAGCAAGTAGAAGGAAGGAAATAACCAAGATCAGAGCAGAATTCAGTGACATAGAGACTAAAAGCGCAATTCTAAGGATCAATGAATCCAGGAGCTGTTTTTTTTTAAAGATAAACAAAATTGACAAGCCATTAAGCAGGCTCATCAAGAAAAAAAGAGAGAGGACCCAAATAAACACAATCAGAAATGAAAGAGGAGAGATTACAACTGACACCACAGAAATACAAAGGATTGTAAGAAATTACTATGAAGAACTGTATGCCAAGAAATTTGAAAACTTAGGTGAAATGGACAAGTTTCTAGAA